>JANIJG010021230.1:0-11743 GCA_024611175.1 Megaceryle torquata
TCTCTCTTTCTTTCTCTCTTTCTCTCTTTCTTTCTCTCTTTCTCTCTTTCTCCCTTTCTCTCTTTCTCCCTTTCTCCCTTTCTCCCTTTCTCTCTTTCTCTCTCTCTCTCTTTCTTTCTCTCTTTCTCTCTCTCTCTCTCTCTTTCTTTCTCTCTTTCTCTCTTTCTCTCTTTCTTTCTCTCTTTCTCTCTTTCTCTCTTTCTTTCTCTCTTTCTGTCTGTCTGTCTAGTTTTGCTTGATTTTATTGTAACTGAAGCCAAAGACCTAAGTGACATTGAAGATTTTTGTCGGGCAATCTAGAATCGCTCTTGATTCTTTAATCTCCCCCAAATTAAGTTAGGTTTTTTTCCATCCCAAAGGTATGCATGTTTTTCAATGTTAAGACTCATCTCTCATAAATATCCATATAGTTCATAAAAGGCCAAACAGTGTTTTCCTTGTTTTTTTCATATAACCAGACAGTTTCATATTTTCCCTCTCAGTTTTTGACATCTTAGGTGGGATTTGTCAAAGGAATGCAGGCGTGGGCTACTGTCTAGACATGGATATTTTGAGCTAGTCATTCTAAGCTGCTTCACTGGTCAGTGAAGAGCAATAGACTTTTTTGGAAAGGAATTAATTTCAACCCAGAGCAGACTTTTAAAATATGTTAGATGAATCATTCTCCAAACCTGCTTATTTTTCTTTATTGACATTGAGGAAGGTCTAAGAAAACCACTTCAGAGGTAAATGATTGAAATTTGGCAGAAGGCGCCTCTGTCTTGGCAATGGTGTAGACTCACTTGGCTGCCAAATGCTGTCTGCCATCACTTGTAATTCTGAGGTGATATGAATTACTGTCTGGAAGTCAGAGAGCAAAACCTGAAGTCATCCATTAAATAGAAAATTCAGTCAGAAAAATGGACACTATAGAAGGGGAATGGCACATTGCTGTTAAATGACTCCATCTGCTCACAATTTGTCTCATTTCATTTCCTAAAATGTTATTTAAAGTGTCTACTTTTGCACTCCATCTTTTTCTTCAAGTCATAGCCTGTGTGGATGCTTGTGTTCTGGTTCACAGCTGCCATGCCCATGAAAAGTTTTCCAGAGAAATTCTGGATGCCCTCTCCCTGGAAGTGTTCAATGCCAAGTTAGATGAAGCTTTGATGTAGTAAAAGATGTCCCCACCCATGGCAGAGGAGTTGGACTAAATGATCATTTCCCTTCCAACACAAACCATTCTATCATTCTGTGATTTTGTGTTCTTCTCCCTACTAGTTCCCCTGAAAACCCTTCTATATATCTTGGTTTGTTTTTTCTTCTGTTAAATATGAGTATCTGAGGTTCAGTACCAGAATGTGATTGTAAACAATGAGAGCACATAATCATCACTGTTGATGTGTAGGCTATCATTCCAAGTTTGAATTGAATATACAAGTAGTTAGGTTTTTTTAATCTTTCACAGTCCCTAATACTTAAACATTATCAGATTGATGTTATTACATTTTTTTGCCTGATTCTCTATGAAACTATCTTTGTAGTAAAATCCTGTATTATCTTTGTAAAAATAATTTTTATTTGGAGTGGAAAAAATCTTTATACTGTCACTACCTTCTCTGTGCTGCATAATGTATGTGCAATTACCAGAAGTTGTTATTTCTTACCTGTTTTTTTTTTTTTCATTTTCTTGCTATCTGTCCTGTTTTGATCCTTTATCTCACCTTCCCATTTTTTTTGTATTGTCTTCTACGTATTGCATATATTAAACCAATTGAAAGTATATACAGTGGCAAACTTAATGAATATGCTTGCATCATATAACTTTATAGTATTTCCCTTGAATCCACTACATTTATCATGTGACATTCTAGAAGTAGTGTTGTTTGTAACAACATTTGTCTTTTGGTGACTAATTAAGAAAATTAATACCTAGTTTATTTTTTGTAATATTCTTTCTATCAATTTATGTCTTTGTTAAGCTTTTGTCTCATTAGGAACAGTAAAGAAAATTTATCTAAATAAACTAATGGTGTGAAAATGAAGTGGATTAGTTAGGCCCCATTAATTCTTTGTAGCTACTGATTCAGAATTTAAAAGGTCATAACTGAGTTTGTAGATGAAAAAATGTATATTAAAATAGAGCTCTCAAAATATACTAACACATTTTTGTCTTTGTTTTCTGTTTCTATGCATAGAAAAGTAAAAAGAACAAGTATGACCAATTCCTGTTCTTAGATGACAATTCGATCGCTGTAAAAATACAAAAAAAATACTTGAGGAAGACGAGTGAGGAAGAAGAGTCCTTGAGTGAGGACATAAATAATTCAGCTTTTTTGGGGCCCTTTTGATCTTCCTATCACTGATCTCATACTTCCTTGTGAAAACACAGCTTTCTCTTTCCATTCAGGCAGTGTGTGATGAGTCCACACAGCCTCAAAGTGCTCACAAATGGCATTTAGTGACCAAAGTGACTTGTCCTTTCACCAGGTAACTAACACACCTCAAGAGCTCATTATGTCTTTGTACTATCTGCAGATACTATTAACTACACCACCACTAACATTTGCCTTAAATGTCTCCTTTTCTGACTAGGCTGAAAGAAGAAAGGTATTTGTTGATTTACTATGACAAAGCATTCTACTTTATCTAAAAATAACTTGTTCACAAGGAATTGTGGCAAGTTCAGTGCAAAGCAAGAGAAAATTTACTGAGCAGGGCAATACAAAAGTGAGACTGTATAAGAGATTTTGTGGTCAGAAGGCAATAGAAGACAAAAGTATCTGAATTTCCTTTTGTATTTTGATCTGTCTTGACACATCTCAGATCTGTCTGTTCTGAATTCTGCTTTAGCTCCACATCTTCTTCAGCTCTAAATATTCTTCAGCTCTTCATATTTTATACCAGTTAGTTTTACTAGCTAAAATCATCTGCAAAATGAGAAAAAGACATTATTGTAATGATAATTGGCAATATCATTAAAAGCTATTGAACAACATTTGCATAAGACAAACACTTTCTAATTGAAGCTCCTTATGTATTGCTGTAGTATATAAGGTCTCTTCTGCAGGCTGAACAACCCCAACTCTCTCACCTGTCTTCACAGGGGAGGTGCTCCAGTCCCCTGGTCATTTTTGTGGCCCTCCTGTGGAGCGCCTCCAACAGGTCCATGTCCTTATTATGTTGGGGACCCCAGAGCTGGATACAGTACTCCAGGTGGGGTCTCACAAAAGCAGAGTAGAGGAGGAGAATCACCTCCCTCAGTGTGCTGGCCACGCTTCTCTTGATGTAGCCCAGGATACAGTTGGATTTCTCGGCTGCAAGCATACATTGATAGGTCAT
This sequence comes from Megaceryle torquata, assembly GCA_024611175.1. Taxonomy (NCBI): domain Eukaryota; kingdom Metazoa; phylum Chordata; class Aves; order Coraciiformes; family Cerylidae; genus Megaceryle; species Megaceryle torquata. Next base: position 3,322 of record JANIJG010021230.1, read on the forward strand.
GTTGAGCTTCTTGTCAAAAAACATGTCCAAGTCCTTCTCTTTAGGTTTGTTCTCAATCTACTCATTGCCCAGACTGTATTTGTGCATTGCCCCCACCCACGTGCAGGACCTTGCACTTGGCCGTATTGAACATCATGTGGTCTGTATGGGCCCGTCTCTCAAGCCTGTTAAACTTGATTCACTGAATCTTCCTGAGAGGTAAAGGTGAACAAAGTGTGATTATTTTGATAACATTATAGACCAGGAGATCAAGATTTTGACCTAACAAAGCAGGGGTTTTGATGAAATGTTACCCAGTAATACTGTTTCCTGGCTGAACTAAGATATCCTGAAACAAATGGAATGCTTGTTTCTGGGGAATATAGGGAAGATGAAGTTACGACAGTCTAAATAAGACTTGTATGAAAAGCATGGAAGAACTCCCTACTTCTGTCAATTAATATATGTTGTCAGTCTAGTGTTTTATAAATATTTCTAAGATGTAAATTTGAGACGTAAAAAATCCTGTTTGGTCATATCATTTCCCATCTCTGTAACATTTTTTTTTTCCTTGAGACATGAATTTAACTCAGTAGGCATTTAAATAGCTTAGCTCCGACAGAAACTGTGGAAATCCACCTATCCTGAAATAGCTAAGTGATGAAAAGCTGAAGCTGAAGAGAAAAGATGAAGAGTTGAAATCTCTTCCAGGTGGGGCAGGGCTGGGTTTAGATTAAAGACACATTGTCTAAACATGAAGTCACTTTAGGGGGAGGGCACACTCCTCTACCACAAATGCCATAGTGAGAATTTTTTTGTTTTTAAATAAGTCTTCATTTGAATTTTTTTGCTTCTATAAGTAAAAATAATTGGTTGAAAAATTCTAGTGTCTTTGCATGGCAATCCTGTCTGACTATATGCTCTTTCTGTGTATCCTCAGGAGCCTTTGCACGAGCTTTGTAGATAGTGCATAAGCAACCTCGTAGTGTCAGAGAAGGAGTCAAGTTTCTCTGAATCCAGGTTACATGTGGCAGAAAGCAGCAGGAGCTGCTGTTGAATATCACCTCTGGGAAGCCTGTGGGAGACAGGAGCACTTTGGGAACAACTAAATAATTTCAAATTGTAGGTGCATGCACAGGTGAAATTAAAATTAAAAATATTTATTTCCTTACAATCACACTAAAAAAATATCACAGTACTTTCAGTGTAATTTGGTATTTTATGACAGCTTTTCAAAGCATAGATAGTCTGTGGTGACTTTTGACATTGATGTGTTCTAAGTTCATGATTTGCTCTGAGTTATGGGCAGTTACCCTTTTTTATATGTTTTTTTATTTGATAGCATTCTAATTTCCAAGTAATTTTTTTGTTGTTGTTGTTGTTGTTGCAAAAGTGTCCAGCTTTGGAAACCAGAGGTGAAAAACACTATAATAATATAATATAATCTAATATTTCAGAACAGAACATAATTTCAGAAATTGTATTTTAGGCTATTTCCTATTGGTATTGATCATGACCAAAAAAATCTCTCTAAATATTCAGTGAAGTTATTAATTGGTAAAAAATTTATTTTAAATTCATTCTTTTGTAATTTACAAATCAATGAATAGATTTCCCCAAGGATTTGTTAAACTGGAGCAATAACACTAAATGGAATGTGCAAATACTTTTCTGGAATCATCATTAGAGATGGATGATAATTGCTTCATGAATAATTTGAATGTGAACTATTGAAAGCATTGCATAATTTCAGATAGTTAAATAAGCATGAAACTAACTCTTTCAGCAGAAATATTTAATTTCAAGCTTTTTCTTTGTCCTTACTGAACAAAGAATTTCTCCTTGCTGGAAGTGTCAGCAACAAAAACCCCCAAAATTATCTTCTGCCACCACTGTGTTGTGAATAAATAACTCCTGCTCGTTTTAAATACATTACAATCTTCACGATCATGATCCTTGTGAGAAATTGCAGTTATAGGTAAAGAAGCCTTCAGAACACACAGGAGAAGTAATAGTGTTAGAAAACCCCTGATCAATATCTTATATTTATAGGTAGGGAATAAAATAATATACTTTTACATATTTTTTTTTTTTTTTTTAGAGAGATGTAAAAGCAGCTTTGGTTTACATGCTGTATTGGTTCTGACTGAGCTGGAGTGAATTTTCCCCATAGCAGCCTTCCCAGTGCTGTGCTTTGCAATGAGAGCTGGAAAGGTGCTGATAACACACATGTTTCATGGCTGCTGCTGAGCAGGGCTCACACAGCACCACAGATGTTTTTCAACATTCCCCCTGCTGTGAGATGGGGTGGACAAGATCTTGGGAGAGGACACGACTGGGACAGCTGACCCAAAATGACCAGGGATATTCCATACCATATGACATCAGCTGAACTATAAAAGATGGGAAAAGGAGGGATGGGGGGGGAGGGAGAGAGGAGGCACTGGCTTGTCCTCTGGAGCCTATGTGTTTGGAGCCCTGCTTCCCGAAAAGGGCCAGACATTGCCTGCTGATGGGAAGTAGAGAATAAATCTTTGTTTTCTTTCACTTCCGTATGTGGCAGTGCTTTTCTTCTTTTATTAAACTGCTTTTGTCTTAGCCCATGAGTTTCATCTTATTTCTCTTCCCCCTGGTCCAGCTGAGAGGAGGGGGGGAAGTGATAGAGCAGCTCGGTAAACACCTGGCGTCCAGCCAAGAACAAACTGCTACACATGCCTCCATCCTATACAGAATAGGTGAATACACAGAATTCTCCTGAATTTGGAAGATGGGCTGTCTTTGCTCCTCTCTGCCTTTATGGGAATCCATAGGACCTGAGGAAGAAGGGAATTGCATATTTATTTCCTCTTGAACAGTAAGTGCAACTGTCAGGAAAAAGAGGTTTTAATAGGTACACAGATTCCAAATGCAGATTGAAGACCGTATAGACTTTGTGCTGCAAAAGGTAAAGTTTATTCAGCAAAAATCTGTGACATTCTTACAACTATCTGGGGCAAAAATCTTCTTCTGTTATATTCTCTTCTTTTACTAAAAGTAATTTGAGTACTTTTTGCTTTAGGTAAAAAGGGGCTTGGTTATCATCCTTTAGAGTCTGATTTTAAAATTTAAATTTATTAAATAATTTTAAATTATTACATTTTAAATTAAGATATACATACTATATTTTGACAGTTTATGGATATTTATGCTTTCAAATCAGGTGAATCCAGGGGAAATAATACTTACCTTGTAATCGTGAGTTGACAAGAAGAAAAAATTTGCCTATGCTTGTCTCTGTGGTCTGCAAATATCTTAAAATGTGAAAAACTCTATCATTTTAGCCTTCTTCTGGAATAGTTCAATATATGTGGTAATGTTCATGGGAGAAATTCGGTTGCAGGTTTGTATAACTCCTGTTATATTTCCTGTTTCTCTACCCACCTAATTTATGTGGTTTAGAATTTAAAAACTTGCAGGACACTTTAAATTTGTAAGACAAAAGAAAAACAAAGTCTGAAGGCAAACATAACTGGGATTCAGTTGTAACATTCAATATGTATCTATCTAAAAAAAAACCCCAACAAACCAACTCCTTAATAAGAAGGCAAACTAACAGCAGAAATAATTACAGTTGTTTAATTTTTTGATGTCAAAACTTGATCTGGGTATGATGCACTTGTAAAACTGTAGCAGCTTGGACCTTATGCTGCAGTAGGAAGAAAGCCGTTTTATTTTAGAAATACAGGGCTTAGGGCTATATCATAGATGTTCCAAAAAGGTATACATATGCATAGGTGTTACTGAAGTTTCAGTTTTCTCTGATTTCCTATTTTGAATTAAAAATTGATATAATTTTAAATTAAACCAAGGAAATGATATTATGGAACAAGATTTCTCATTTTTAAGAAAGTAGAAGACTCAAAAATGCCAGTGCTCTATGATCATCCTCGACTAAGAGTCCTGCTTAGGCCAGTTATTATCTTTCAGCTGTCCAATCTTGATATTCAGTATTTATGAAGCTATAGTGAAAGAGCCTCTGAAGTGTTTGATTAGTTATTAGCACTTTCATTAAGAAAGGATGGATAGATGCCATCCGACTGCACTCAGACAAATGTGCTGCACTTCTTACTATTCTTTAAAGAAATGAATGTAAATATCCTTCTTTCAGCTAATATAATGACAAACTTTGATCTGTTTGTAAGCAACAAATCAGCACGTATGACTCATCTGGATTAAACTTTTGGTACTATTCTTCATAAAAGCATTAGAACTTCATATAATTTGGTCTAGATAACTATTAGTGCCTTTGTTGTTGCACATTCACCTTATACTCTCATCTTTGAATATCAAACATCATAATGGATGTCATATGTGTTTAACAAAGTAAAAGCAGAGGTTAATCTAAGATTCAAATATAGGCCTAGATTTTGTATTTCTCTGAAAAGAAGAATATATAGGTTATATCTTTTTATGCACCAGTAGATTAGCAGATCTCCATGAGTCAACCATATGAAAGTAAGAGTCACTAATTTTGACTGGTTCAGCTCTTCTTTCCAGTAACAGAGACAAAATCTTTTGACTGTTAGGAAAATCAAACACAACCAAATTATCCTGGAGTTTAGTTATTAGCATTAAGAATTTTAAGCAAGTGTTTATGATCCAAAACTGGTTATAATTTTAGGCAACAATTTAGCTGGATATTGCCAGTACTGCACAGGGAAGCTGTTTCACCCACATAAACTTTAAAGGATTTAGTTTCAAAGACTTCCAGCATTACAGCAAAATATTAGTGCTGTGGTTAATGATGTGTAGTTGCTGAACTCAGACACAGCCTCTAGTCCATTTTTACTCTGTGATTATAGAAGGATATTAATCCAGGGTAGATGAATCATGCTTTTGCTTTCAACCCTTCTCCCCCCCGCCCCTATAAATCGTCAGTTTCTGAGTACTTTCAGTGATACACAGAAGTGGGAGAGACTTCCTGCTTCCTGGACCTAGTTCCCTGCAAGCTGAAACCCATAGTCAGAGGTTTCTGTAAAGGCTGCATAGATCTGTGCTGCGCTGACACTGAGAAGGGAGTCTTATCTTCTGCCTAACTCCTCCATCACTCACAATCCAGTCCTGCCAACCAAAAAAGTATTACTTTTTTCAAAAAAGCTGTTCCCTATTCCAGAGCTACATATTAAAATGACTGTGTATTCCTGATTACATACAGTTATTCTATAGGATTCAGTTTATAATGTTTAAATAAATGTAATTTGCTTCTATAGATTAAGAATTTTGAATGTACTATCTTCAATTTTTCTGTGAGTAATTCCTAAGCAAAAATGTATGTATGCTGTCATTTCTTAGGCAACAATTTTAACTGTTATAAACTGATTGTCATTGTCCTCTGAGTCTCATGGAACTTTGACAAACCCAGTGTAATTCCTTCCATGTATCCACTGCATATCCATTAATTCTCATTATTCGGTGATTTTCTTTAACATATAAGGCTTTGTGTATCTAACTGTATTCTTAACGTACTTTTCACTGCAAGATAAGATTCCACTTATAAACTTCTATTTCTGAACATTTTCACTGAAAAACAACACTGCTTGTTATTTACTGTACACTCTCCTGGATTGCTTTGTGGGGAGAAGGGGATATACAGGTCCAAGTGACAATCAACACCACTGACTTTTAGACATCTGCTAACATTCAGTAAGAAGAATCAAATTTAGTGATGTGACTCATGAAAAACATTAAAATAAGCTTTGCTTGCTAATGCCCCGTGTCTCTTCAAGAATGAACTGAAAGGACAGTTGGACAGCCTTTATATTTCATTCTGAAATTTTTGTACTCGTGGCTTATTTTTTACTGTGTTTTTGTATTCTTGTGTAAGAGTACTTAGATAAACCATAAGATGAGACATGGATGTTAAAACAAGTCTGCAGACAGTTCTTTCCAGAATTTCCAGTTCTCTCCACGCCAACAAAAAATTTCTTTTGATTTAACCTTCTGTATTTGCTTAGCAAATAATGTACTGCTTCAGGTACATTATTGTCTTTAATTATGCTGATTTAGTTGTGAATAGAAAAAACCCACCTGATATACCATGTATATCACTCAGTGACATACATGAATTAATTAGATGAATTAACCAATACTGGAAACTGAACTATGACCAAACAGGTCATTTGCTGGCATCCAGTTTGTAAGGACTAAGGCATGCCAAACAAATCACTAATTAACAAGGTATGTAATTTGATCCCAAGACACAACAAAATTTTGGGTATTAGGTATATGTGGGAAACAGCTAGCTCTTTACAGAGCCTAAAGAAAAATATTCATGTAACAATGTCCTCACCTACCATCTTAAGACATATTATATTTCACTTTTAATAAAACTTTCTCCATTAATCACAGAAAGTGTCTGAAGTAGTGTAGCAAGACTTCTGAAAAGAAAGGAAGAAATACAGAAATAAAAGAAAGGTGACTAGAAAAGGAGATAAAGCAGGTCACAAGTTGAAGGAGTTACAAGTTAGGGAAGGTACTTATATTAGACAACTGACCGCCTTCTCTACTTTCCTAAATCTTACACTCTTCTATTTCTGAAATATACATCCTGACTGAATCTGTCATTGTCAGAAGGGTTAAAGAGAATAAAATTCCACATGGGCACTTTAATTTTGTTTTTCAAGGTAGAGATAAAGGTTAGTGCAGATATTACATAGTTCTGAACTAAAGGACATATATATATATATGTATGCATGAGTGTTTATGTGTATCAGTATCTCAGGAGATACATATAATTTTACCATTGTTGCTGCACTACAACTTCTTAAGATGGGATCACTAAATTGGAGATTGAGCTACATCTGTTTACAGACATTTCCTTCATGAGATTCCTGTCATCTAGTTTTATTAATGCCCTGTATTTTCAATTCTGAAGTCTGGAGTATATGTCTAACGGGTAAAAAAATAGCATTTGGCCAACTTGATCAGTCACTACTAATTAATCAGATGCAATAACTATTTAATTGAAGGGATAAATTTACACTCAAATCCTTAGAGCTAGAATGCTTTCTATATATTTGCATAGCTTCAGCTAAAACAGAATAACTGTATTGAGTTTGCATGGCAAGGGTCTGGTAGCAGAGGGTGGCATCTATGAGAAGCTGCTAGAAGCTTTCTCCATGTCAGACAGAACCAATGCCAGCCTGCTTCAAGATGGACCAACGACTGGCCAAGGCTGAGCCCATCAGCAACAATGGTAGAACATCTGTGATAACATATTTAGGATGGGCAGAAAGTTGCTGCACAACAGCAACTGAAGCCAGAGGGGCAGGACCTATAGACCCATGGAGAGAGATGAACCCATACTGGAGCAGGTTTGCTGGCAGGACTTGTGACCCTGTGGGGGACCCATTCTGCCGCATATCGCAGGCGGCGAGACAGCTATAACCTTATCGGCGAAAGACCGCCAGCGGCGCGCGCGCGTGGGGGCTGGGCTGCGGAGCGCTGCAGCCTGACCCGAACACCGGCAGCGGTCCCACAGGGCTGTTCGCTAAAGAAATCGAATGCAGGTCTGTACGGAAGAGAAATCGAATTAAAAACGCAACCCCACCAAAAATATAAATAAATAAATAGATAAATAATAAAACAAAGAAAACATAAGTAAAAACAAGCAAGGCTTGCGCAAGACCCGCTAGATTGAGGCGAGAGGGGGCTTCCCGGAGACAGAGAGGCTGAGGCAGAGAGGAGAAAGCCGGAACTAGGCGGGAATCTCGAGAGGGAGACAGAATGCTGACGTAGCAGAGGGAGGGCTCTCTGCGGCAAATTTAAAAAGCGGCCATAGCTGCAGCTCCGCTCAGACCACGCGGGCAGCGCGGACAGCGACAGCTAGCTCGCTGGGATCGCGGCACCAGTCACGGTGGGGCAGAGAGCAGTGCTGACGACTCAACGCAGGGGTTCAGCTATGGTCTCAACTAAGCAGAAGGTTGTGGCCTGGAAACTGGGCAAAATGGATGTGGGAACCCAGACCGAGCTCCCAGAGAACATGCAGCTGTCCAGGTTGCAGGCTGCAGAGTGCCAGGGTCTGTGGCTGGCAGAGTGTAGAGGGATCAGCTATGTGCAGTGTAAACAGGAGGAAGACCTGCTCAGCATGGTGGCACAGCTGAGAGAAGATGTTGAACGACTGTGGACCATCAGAGATGCAGAGAAAGAAATAGACTGGTGGAGCCAGGCTCTGCCTTCTTTGAAACAGGGAGGGTTGCACCCACTGGAAAGAGCCCAAGATCAAGAGACCCCTATATCCTTCCCTTCTCAGACTGAAGGCCTAGCTGTAAAATCTAAAATCCACAGAATCCTCGTAGCTAAACTGAGGAATTGTGGACTTGATGACCAAGTAGTGATGTGGGTTGTGAACTGGTTGAAAGGAAGAAGTCAGAGAGTTGTGGTGAGTGGGGCAGAGTCTAGTTGG
>JANIJG010021230.1:17501-33059 GCA_024611175.1 Megaceryle torquata
TTTTTTTTTTTTTCCCAAGCGAAATGGAGGATCAGGTAGAAGGCAAAGAAAAAAATGGTAGTAAAAGCAAAAAAAAAGAGTTATGGAATGTAGCTGGAAATTAGTATTTCATTTGAACTAATGGGGTGGGTTTGAAATGCTGAAAGGAAATTAATTTAATCTAAAGCAGGTATACCACATACTGACATCAAACTACATTTGTATTATTCTAGTCATGTATGATGTTTGAAGTGTTAAAAAATTAGTCAATTAGAAAATCAGTCAAAATAGACAACTAAAATGTATAAAAAGATTATATTATGAACTTACCTTTGCAGTTAAAAAACATGTTAAAGTAACTAATTTAGTTCATTTCAGATAAACATAGGTAAATTCAAATAAATTTATATTGTTTTTCACAAACAAGAAATTGCTTCAAATGTTTTGTGAAACTGGCAAGAAACTTTCAGTACTTTTGTCTTTGTCATGCCTATAATTCTCTTTGTAAAAATGATAAGATGTTTAGACAAAAGCAAAATTCTAAGATAAACTTTTCTACTTAACTCTATTTTGAGGTTTCATCAATAAATATTGACATTTTTTATCTCATTTTGCTCTCTTTTACACTAGCAGCTGATATAGTAATAAAAGAAAAATAACCTTTAAAAATGTTATCTTTTTGCTTAGAATGTAAATTAGTATCTATACACAAAGAAAATCCTTTAGGTGAATTTGAGTAGGGTAGTGAGAAAGTGAAGTGAATCGAAAATTAAATGTTGTCATCCCTTTATGTCACTTCTTATGATCTCATCATGCAGATCTCCAGGCTCATCATTCTCCAAATTTCTTTGTTAATGGAATCAGTTTGATCAGCCTTTTTCTGCATTATCATTTGAACTGGTATATTTTGCAGTGTAGCTTTGTAATGAAATCTAGTTTTTGTTATACTAGTAATGAAATCTATGTTGATGCCATTTGCAATCTATATAAAATCTATGCATTCAAGGTAAATTCAGAGTCCTAAAAACAATGATAATTCAATCAGTGGGTTTGTAGGAACTTTATTTGTAGACAGAAGTCACAGAATAATGTTGCACATTTTCAACGATCCACAGAGGAACAAGTTCATCATTTTACAGGTTAATTTATTAGGCAAATGCCTAGGACACCTTTTGATAGGCCTGGATCCTGAAGAGTAGAAGTACAAACTGGTTTTAGCACAGCTGAGCATTTTTGGCAGAAAAAGACGAGTCAGTTTTCCTTGCTTTTGTTCAAAATTATGGTTATTATAGCCTTTTTTTTTTGCTTTTTTTTTTTGTTTTCTTTTTTAAAATTTATTTATCTCCTGCAGCACTTCAGAATATATTTAGATTTTTTCATCAGATAAAGATATGATGATGATGACTCAGTAACTCAGTTTAGAAGTACTGAAGTATTTTTCATGGAAAAAATATATTTAGCATAGGTTTGACTTTTATTTTCCTTCATGAAATAAACTCACACCAGTCATGTTAGAGTAGCCTAGAATTGATAGCAATGTACCTTATGGCTGCAGTGGACCAACAAAGCAATATATAGCTGCCACCAAGAACTCCCAGGAATTTGAAGTCTGCTCTTACGGAAGCATATCATTATCCAAGGGATTGGTGACCAAACTCAATTTTTCACTTTTCTTCTTGATTGCATTGCTTTGCACGATGTAGGTGGAGTGGTAACTTGCCTGAATACATTTTAGACACACCACTAAAACCACTGAGGTGTCTGAATTATAGTTGCATAACTTCTATTGTCTTCAACAGGAAATACCTTAGTAGCACCTGTGCAGTACTTAGTAATGCATAGGCAAAGGATTTCAGGCTTAACATATTTTAAAATACATGCCTATCGGCAGACAATTCTTATTCCAGATTTATTTCTTTCACTGAATTTAATGTTTGTTTTCCCATTAAATTCAATATCTGGAAAAGCAGATTTTCATGAATCTGTGACAGCCCTAAACAGAGAGACTGAGGAATACATGTTAACTACTTCCATGACAACTAGGGCATATTAGTAGGATACATAAACCATGCTGATACTATTTCATACCTGAGTGTGTTTGTGTCTGAGGTGGGATTTTTGATTTGTTTTTTGGGGGGACTAGGTAAGTAAAATTTTAAGGGAAATGCTAACAAAAAGTTCAGTTCTCTAGCTAAAGCCTGCTATAAATCTGTGTAAAGAATATTTTTTGCTCTCAAAGTGTTAAAGCAATTAAAAAACATTCCTTTTCTTTCTATCACCACAAAAGACTATAGATATCATCACTGTATGTGTGGTGACAAAGTTTTTAGAAAGTTAGTACTTGGCATGAAGAAACCATGAAACCAAGAAACCATGAAAAAAACAAATATGTATTTTCCATATGAGTGAAATCTTCCAAAGTAAAGGAGTCCCTTAGAATATAACATCAGTGTTGTCCTGATGACACATTGCAATCTTCCCATTTGGATTTATCTAAACCAGACCAGGCTATGCCATAATTTACAGAAACCTGACCATTATCACTGGAGAAAAAATGTAAATCATAAATTACACACCTACAGTTTGATAGCATCTTCTGATCAATTGAAAGGTTGTTAGCTTGCAACCTCCATTACCATAACTGAGCAATTACACAAACAGTTCTTTCTGGGTCTAGATATAATAATTATTTAAAACATGCCTAAAGAAAAACAAACAAAAAAAACCACAAAAAACAAACAAACAAAAAAAAAAACCCTGTAATACTGTCAGTGCTTTGGAACAGGATTGTTTAGTACCAGCACACAGAAAGATTTCTTGCATTCAAGAATTGTCTTTTGTGACAAGGGTGAGATTGAAGTATGAATTTGTCATTGTTTCAAACACCTTATTTCATAATTTTCATGCCATTGCTATAGGCAAGAATAGCCACAGTAGAGAAAAATTATTTTCTGTAGTGTTTCTTTCCAACAGCACTTTGAAATAACTATTCTGCCTTGGTGATAATCCAACAATGTGGTCCAGTCCTTGGATCTGCAGGTCTTGTACATACTAGAGAAGACAGCATTCCTTTGTGAGGTTGGAACTTAGCAACTACTGTTTCTTTCTTCATCTTTTCTGAGAATTCAGGACAATTTTGATGCTGGCAAAGAGACCCTATTTGCCTTCAGCCAGTCAGTACAGTGAGGTGAGCCTTTCCTTCCTCGTTATGCTGGATTGCACTAGGTGGTGGTGGAAGCTGAAAGAATATTCCCTATCTCCATTCTGTATTACAACATAACTTAGTAACTTAGCTGAAAGGAAAGAATATTTTTTAAAAGATCATTTATGACACCCACAAGCTTTCTAGTGAAAGATTTTGTCTTGCTTTTGTAAGCTGGCAATAGAAGAGGTCTTCAGGATGTGATAAAGTCAGAGGATCTGGCATGAAGAATAGTGAGAACTACGAAAGGCTTGACAGGGACAGGACATGTCAGCTCATGAGAAATAGAGAAATTAATTCTTCATCCTAGTGTCTAAACCAGGGGCAGAATCAAGGAAATGAATCACACAGGAGACTTTCAGGTATATAGTTGTCACAAGTCTCCTGGGGAAAAGCAGTGTTTAATAGTTGGGTGCTGATGAGAGAGGGAAGTATAGACATTCACAAAAACATAGACTCAGAATCTTTTAGGCTGGAAAAGAGCTATAAAATCAGCAAGTCCGACCATTAACCCCACACTGACAGATCACCACTAAACCATGTCCCTAAGCGCCACATCTACATGTCTTTTAAATACCTTCAGAAATGGTGACTCAACCACCTTCCTGGACAGCCTGTTCTAGTGATTCACAACCCTTTCTGTGAAGAAGTTGTTCCTAATATCCAATCTAAACTTCCCCTGGCACAACTTGAGTCCATTTCCTCTTGTCCTATTGCTTGCTACATGGGAGAAGACACCAATCCCCACCTCACTTTGAGGTAGTTGTGGAGACCAATAACCTCTCCCCTAAGCCTTCTTTCCTCCAGGCTAAACAACCCCTGTTCCCTCAGCTGCTCCTGAGAAGACTTGTGCTCTGGACTCTTCACCAGCTTCATTGCCCTTTGGACACGCTCCAACAAATGACCAAAAGAGAACTGCCTGAACACATCCTCCTTCAGTGCTTGTTCATGGTTCTCACTCACTACTCATGTCTCTGCTGCCTGGAGCCATGGCAAGCCAACCGCTGGTATCTTAGACCACAACAGAAGCTAACTCCAGATTGCATAGTTTTGACTACTCATCTCTAGGCAACCAAACCCTGCAGTCCATCAAATTCTCTCCTCTTCAAGAGGAGAATAAATAGAGTATTTATTTATTTATGTATAAGCCTCTTCATTAATTTCTTTGTTTCTCTTTTCAGTTTTCAATTTTAACCCGCTCCTAGGTGTACATAAAGCAAGATCATTTATTCCCAGTGAAATATTCCTTGCTGAAGGAACCTACTACAATGGTACAGAGCAGTAGCAATACTTCAGAAGAGTACTGGTGAGGTGCAGGTCTAAGCATGTACAAAGTACTTCCAGGAAATCTGAAAGGTTGTTTTACAAATAACTTTTCAGTAGAGTTGTATTTCCTCTATTCCACCTCATGCACAGCAAAACAAATAAATAAATAAATAACCCCCCAAACTTGTGACCAGAAAGTTAAAATGTATATTATAAGGAGATTTCATACTTTTATATGAGACATGTAATCCTCCATCTTAAAATTATTGCTAGCTACCTCACAGGAGAAAAATGAGATTTCTCTTCCTGGAATATACAGTCCCTTACTGGCCTTAAGAGCCGATTCCGGTAGCAGAACTAAATTTTAATCACTTTTCCAAAACAGATTCTTAAAATTTACTAAAGTAAAAAATTTGTAATATTTGTCTTCTATACAAAGATTTTCTGTACTATCAAATGGTGACAGTTTTTATAAGGCAAGAACTGGCTTATGGCAGAGGCATATTATGAATAAGTTTTCCTGTGTATGACTTTATGTTATATTAAAACTGCAACTGTATCCTCAGATGGTGAGGGATAACCATAGAGGAATGCAGTCAGTTTGTGCTTATGGGTTGGTTAGGAATAAGGCATTCAGAGAAACAGGATGATCAACAGTCGCACATTTGTGTGAACATCTTTCAAACCAAATTTTCAAGAAGACTTTAGAAAGGAGTAAAAGCTGACTGATGACTAGATGTGGACATTTTGGCAATCTCAACTCATAAATGGATTTTCTTGAGCATAAAATTAAGAAAATAACAGAATTAGTTTTACTACTTCAGGTTGAAATGAAGAAAAAAATCCTTATTTGTGAATCCTATGATGATTCATGATATGTAAATCACACAAAGAAATTAATTTAGAGAAGTGCTATTTTCACTGCACTGTCTATCAGACTTCTCAGTCCAATGACCTAATTAATATTTTTTGTTAATGTTGAACACATACATACATGATAGCAGAGAAAGAAACTTATAGTTAGGATATGGCCTTGAGCAATGAGAGGAAAACTCCTACAGTGGAGGACAGTGTTCTGGGCCTTGACAGTTACCTCTGCTTTTATTCTCTTCACAAACATCCATGCATATTTGAGCTCTTCCATCATAAGTGTATTCTCTTTGTTTCCAGGTACTTTCAGTTTGATGATGTGAAACTTTTTATAGGAAAAATACAAAGTCTGTGCTGCAGCAAAAGCTGCAACAGGAAGGAGGAATTTGACTGCTACTTCCCAATTGTTGACATTCATTGCATGTTCAATATTAAGAACAAATTATGAACTACTGGGCAGATTAAGATTTTCAGCCCTAGAAGCAAAAGTTGGTAAACATTTTAAATCTAGCAAGTTGTGCTTTACCTGTAATTTTGTAAGATATAATTTCTGCTGCAGTATCTGATAACAAAGAATGTATTTGTTCCTCAATTGAAAGTTAATTCTTTTCTTTCCAGCTGTAACTGGGTAACATGCCCAAAAAGCCAAGAGTGAGTCTTTAAGGACATTATCATTGATTCTGATAAATGTAATTGTTGAGGAAGTTATCACCAAACTCAGAAATGCAACATAGAAGAGCACTGAAGCTAAACTGACAGATTTGGATTCTCTGTGAGGAACCAAAGCAAACAGAGTGATGCAGTCTAAGTGGCAGAAACTTAGTACATGTTGTGCATTGGCTAGCTTTGGCATGGTGGTTAGGCATAATCCAGCATTACAGCCAAAAACCAGTAAATTAATCTTATTAACTGTAACTGTATTGATGTTATGAGAAGCTAAATGTGTATCACAGGATCCAGGAGTACTGCCAGTTTCCCAGCTCCAACTGTCTCCCTTCCTAGATGCAGTCCAGCTATGTTCTGGATAGCTGAAGGACACCTACATAAGCAGGAAGCTCTCATTACCACATGCTCTGTTTTTCTTAGAAAGGAAAACAAGGCATCCATGCCACATGCTGTGGCATATGTATGATCTAAGAATAAGGTCTCAAGATCCAGGAAAATCTGTGCATGCCCTTGCACATAAGTGTTGTTGTAGATGTCAGTGTCTCTTCTGTATCTGACTCAGGAAAACTGGTTTTGATGTATTTCTTAATAAGGAGTGGAGATTAAGATTTAGATGTTCAGCTTTTAGTTAACCAAATTTCAAATTTTCAGTTGATTTTTCAGTCTAATTTTTACTCTTTTATTTTCATAATTACTTTCTGACCTCTTTTCTTCTGCCAAGCCTAGTTCAGTTTTGCAGTCTTCTTCTCCCCACTTCATTGTTATACCTAACAAGATAATATATTCCTAGTGGTCAGTAACAGTAGTAGAAGCAGTTCATTTTTAATTTGCAAACTTGATTGGATTACAGGCCTGAAACCAGAAGTCTGCATTATTTTTCATGCTGTATGATTGACATCCAAAAACTGTGAGAGACAAGAAAAGTAAGTGTATATTTTAAATGATCCAATTTAAAAACAAACAAACAAACATTTGAATTTATTTATGGAAAGGCATATGATTTGAGCTTGGAAATATCTGCCTATTAAATACACAAGGGAAGGTGATTTTCAAATTAAACATTTATATTTGTCCCCTTATCTTTTTTATGAAATAATTTTAGTATCTGTATTAATAAGAATGCTTCCTATAATAAAATACAAATGATTCAGATCCAAAGATCAAATCATGAAAGACCTCTTGCACTGTACTTTTCTTAATTTTCATCCTTTTAAGTATTTATGGCTTTTTATGTTTTCAAAAAACATGCAAAAATGTCATGTTCCATATCAAAATATGATACTGAAAAAAAGTTATTGAAGTAATCATGCAATTAGATTTCCTTTCAAAAATAAAAATAAAAATAAATAATTATGTTCCTTTATTTTACAATGCTGTGGTGTTGGGTTTTTTTAATAGTCAAACAGATGCTACCCATATAACCTCTGTTTAAATACACAAAGGGCCTCTGTTACATTCTCTTTAGTAAAAGAGGTGTTTTCTTCATTGATATCATTTTCATAATCCCCCAAAAGCTCTTAACTTCAAATTAAGTTCTTATATTTCTAATTCTTCCATTTTATGTGACATTCAAGATAGTTGTACACCTGTACATTTAAAAGCACATTTACTCTGACACATTCTCAGAAATATTTTTTTGCTTGCTTCTTTGCTCATATATTGACTATATTTTAGTTGAAGGTCCATGTGAAATACTATGTGATATATTTTTGTCCTGAAGCTAAGAATATATATATCAATGTTTATATATATATATATTGCAACAACTTCACCTCTCTAACCTGTTATTTTCCAAATGTTGTGAATTAGTTTTTAAGTCTTGTAGTATTTTCAGGTATTTGAGATATACTTGCTATAAGAATTAATGATGAAGCAAATTACTATGGGGAGAAAAAAGGTGTTTGCTTTACAATAGAGTTTTGGATTTAGATGTTTTTCTTGCAAAGATAAGAAATTCTTGGGTTATTCTGTGATGCCTTCAGGGTTTATTTATCTAGAAACATATATATTACATTTATTTTTTTCCGAAAAATGTTTTATATACATTGTGAAAATTATGTTGTCCATTTTAGGCGTGTTTCCATGGTAGTTGCATATTAGATCTCTTATTTTTCAAGAGGTGGCATTCCCAGGCAACAGTAATATGTTGAGTCTTTATTGACATCCTAACATTGCTGAAGAGTTAATCTAGATGTAATATGTGGTTACATGACCCCTAGCTATGAGTGGAGTTGGTGGGCTCTAGGAGTAGACTTCCCTGTGCAAGAACCTCCCAAATTCTCATGCCCTCGTGACCTCCAGCCACTCATGCACCACGGCTGTTCTTGGGAACTTGCTCGCAGATGCAGCAGCCCTACTCTTCCGGCTGGTTACTCTTTTTTTTCTCATGACCCCTTGACCTTTGGGCCTTCATGCATTATGAGTATCCATGGGAACCTGGTAGACTGTTACCCTCACACATTTGGCCTAGAAGATTTCTCTGAGTACTATTGAGCAGTACGATGTGTTCAATACTGAATATTGACTTGCATTTCAAAAATGAACTATATGGCCATTTAGGATTAATTTCGTCATACTTAACATGTTGACTATATAAAATGAACTTAAGGCAATCCAGATACTGAAAGTTTGGTGTTTTCTAAGCAACACTGAATATCACTGCTTACCTCCCATGAAATGAAAGAAATTAGCTTATCATTTGAAAGAATTAACATTCAGTAACATACTACCATGAGTAAAGCAATAAAGAAGAAAATAATTTGATTGCTTTCTGATTTTTCACTCATCTGAATATAGGGAATATATATGACATAGGGAATGGCCATGCTATACTTTCAATAAACTTTTGTGCAGAAATATGTCTTGGGAATGTTTAAATCTAAGAGTTTTAAAGAAATGACAAAACCTACACAAATTCTAAGAGGCATACCATTTCCACTGAAGTAAAGTCATTTTAAGATCTGAACTTTTCACCAAGTATTTATACTATCTGCAAATTTTTGTAGGTTCTGTTAGTCATCTCCATTTCATTGCTTATTTTCACTCCTGAAGCATTTATTACAGACCACAATGTCCATGCAATGAAATTGGTAAGGCAAAGAGGACTTGGTTTGGGTTATCAACCCTGATATATACACTTGAGCTTACTGTTTCTCCAATCTGACATGTCAAAAAGGCTCTAGGTGTTAACAATCACTACGTTTCTTTAATTTACTTATATAATGTATAAATTTACCTGCCTTTTCTGGTCATTGTGCTGTCTCACCCAATGTAATGCTACTATCAGCATATATTTTTACGCGTCTTGTTTTGACAGATGATGTTTGATTTGTATTTGCAAGACAGAAGTTCTGCATTTTGGATTAAGAGAATTAAAGATACAGTTTTATTCTTCCATGCTATATCCTGCAATATTGCATTATCAGTGTGGGAAAATGTGTGTGTTTGTGAAATTCAGAGAGAAATTTCTTTCAGAAAGAAGCAACTTGTATTTGAGAATACTGATAGTTTTTAGAATACCGAAGTTCTGAATCTGAAAATAGCATCTGTGAAATATTCATTGTAGAAAAAATATCTTGCACATTGTTTTTTCTTTCATCAATGTTGTTTGTTTTCACATCACTGTAGTGTTTCATCTAGTTTCTGATCTTGAATGTTTATTGTGTTCATATTAGGCAACAGATACCCTTTAAGGTTGTCAGTGTCCACAGAGAATGAGGCTCAATCACTTCAGGAAAATGAAGAGGATGGAAAAGATGCTTCCAGAATATGAAGGGGATATATCCTCATTATATTGATCCTATTTTGATTCTTAGGCTGCAATGATGGAGGTGAAAGTGGTTGAAAAATTTCAACTAGTGTATATTTTTGTGGTAATCCCTTAATTTCCTTTTCTTCTTAGGTTTTATTTAATATAAAACTTATTTTCCTCATTTAAATCACAGTTCTTTTGATGCAGAGTATAATAAAGTTGTTCAAGAAGTTTTAAGAGGGTGATTTTCATATTTTATATCTCTGTCAGCCATCCTAATATATGTCTAAGAGGTGGCCATTACATGGCTGAGACATTCCATGTTAAATATGTGTTTGTTACTCTCTGACAGAACCCAAATCAACCTTTTGTTACTCAAATATTTTTTCTGGTCTGTGATTTAAATACTTAGAACATCAGATCACATTGCTTCAGGTTATTATTGCAGGAGGTAATCTTGAAATGGAGAAAAAAATACTCAGTTAAAAACCAGTTGAGCTCCTTTAATCTATGATCATACTCTCACTCCTAGTATGTTGAAAAGTGTTTTAAGCCAATAAAACACAAGTTTCTTTAGTAACTGTTTCAATGATGTGTTAACAGTCAATGGCTGCCAAGTGGGAAAACTGTGAAAGTGATCAGACTTTGTGTCTCAGGCCTAATAAAGCTTCAAAGGCTACCCACATTATTGAAGTGATGAGGTGTTTAGACTTTAAAGCTGTACTCACAGCCTTCACCATCAGTCTCTGTATTAGATTTCTAATGGAGATTTCTGTAAAAAAACATTTTGAGGAAGACGGCCTAAAAAATATGGGTAAGACAGAAGTAGGTATGGGAGAGATCAAAATATAAGTGGTTTAATCATAAGTATGTGGACTACTGATTGATTTTTATATGACGTGTGGAGATTGATGATCAATACCAAAGAAAGTAAGAAAATTAAAGGGACACTTGGAAATAAAGCATTGTTTTCTAAGTTCTAAGGATTTAGCACATCTAGTACTGCATTTAATGGTTGTTAGTCTGGCAGCTGTTTGTATAAAACAAGCTCATCAGAAGCTTTGCCAGATAACCTCTGGCTTTTTACATAGATTTTTGAACATGTATAAATTATGTGCAACTCTGTCAGTGAAATGCAAACTGTACAACTCTATAGCTCCCACTTGCTTCATGCTTGCTAAGTTGGTAGACTCTTTCACTGCCAATTTAGTAAATTTTGAAATTGCAGTAAAGGTTAGTTCCACATAGAAATTGTTAAGTTTAAAACTCCCTTTAACTACTTCTCACAGAAGATTTTGCATGAAGAGAAGCTTAAAACAAGATTTTAAATAGATCTAGGGGCTGTTTCTAAATCAGACATTTCAGAAATATGATGTTTCCAATTCTCAATTCTTTTTTGTTGTCATCCATGTGACTCCACACATAGTTAGTTTAAGAGTAATTTACTGAGTAATCACTACTGAAACAGGGGTGGAGATCACATACCTGAGATAATTTTAGACTGTAGCTCCTTTATTATTAACTGTAACAAAAGAAGCAAATTACTCAAGTCTGGCTAAAAAAACGAATCAGATTTAATTAAGCTTCACTCAGAATTTCAACCATTTTAATTGTTGAAAAAGCAGAGTGAAATAGCCAGTACTGGTGCTCAAGTAACTGCAGCAAGTCTTCTCCAGGTAATAAAAAAAAAAAAGATTTCTAGAGCTTGAATCAGTCTCTGTTTTCTACACTACCTTTGTGTCTATGAATATGTCCACAAAGTGCAAAAGGGTTCTCAGAACAATACACATTAATGTATAGACGTGTTATAGAAACCCTAAGACCAGTCTGAATGAAGAAAGAAGGGAAACATCTGACTAGGGAAGCACCAGAAGGAACAGGGGATTGGGAAAGAGCTATAAGTAGGACAAGTCCTGATGGCATCTTGAATAAAAGGTCACCAAGACTCTGGCACATATATGTGCTGCATCTCAGGACACCCACCTCTGAAAATAACAGCCTAAGAAAAGGGAAAAGCCTGAAACAAGGAGTACCCTAAGCCAATACTAAACAGACTCAAGGCATTAAAAGGTGATGGAAGGAAGACATAGAACAGGGTAGGAGCCAAAATACACCTTGATAAGTAGACAAAGGATAGTGAATAAATCCTAATGATGCCCTGACTAGGACAAATGGAGATACAAAAAAACCCCACAATAACTATCAGCTTATACAAAGATACAAAAGGAAGACCTAAAACCAGCATGGAGTTGCAAGACCCAGAAAACATCAGGAGGACTCAATAGCTGACATCCTTTGTCCCCCCTGTAGTCACAAGGAAAGCTGGTCAGACTTCCTGAGGTCAAACATCTTGTCTGCAGCATGGGCAGATGTCTTCTTGGGGCTTGTGAGAATGTATGACAGTGTAACTGAATGCATGAAATAAATTTTCTGTCAGTGTTTTCATAAAATAAAATGACTTTCACCTTCCATAAGGTCTCACTGGGGTGTTGCTACAGTGATAGTCCTCCCTTCTTAAGTTTTCTCCATCTCTCTGCTGACTCTTACTGTCCAAGGTCTTTCATATAAAGCAAAGTTAAAGAAAGTCTGCATGTTTCTCCATTTTCAGTTTCTGAAGTGAAAAAGGTGCTTATAGAGCATAAATATCATCAGAATCTGTAACTGGCATAATTTCTAGAGTGACCTCCACAGTATTTGCTAAAGCATGGAAAAACACCTGGTTGAATTTTGGGAACGAGAGAATAAAACAAATGCAAAGACCAACGTCTACAACATTTTTTTTTTCTCATTTCTCCCATGTCACACAGGAAAGCTAGCTCATGTTTGATGCTCTGGTGAAAATTTTATGCAAAAAGCCTGGTTGCCCTTTATGAAATGTGTGCTTAGTAATTTGAAATAAATGATCCCTCATAGGCTCTATCTCCTGTCCCTAGCTTCGCTTTTTGCTGTATACCTGCAACCTTACCTGATTTTCCAGACTCCTTTTCTGATATCCCATAGTCTTTCATTTTCCCAGCCCTGTTAACAGATCTGTTTCTCTAGAAATGTTGAGGTAAAGATGTCAAGCAAATGAAAAAAAACTTTATTAAAAATGTAAAATAAAATGAAAACTTTGAGCACAACGCAACTTTTCAGAACATAACTCATTACAGATGTTGCACTTGCTTGAATCATCTGTGAGCATCAGCATTGCTTGCAACAGCCCCTGCTCCTTCTGTAGTGAAAAATGCATTTGCAGACTACTTCCTACATGATGGCACATTTTAACTTGTCAAATCAGGTACTAGTTCACATTTGCCCTTCCCAGACTGTATCCTTTTGCTTTGCAGTCACCCCCCTATCAAAAATCTTCTCTGGTTTGCCATCTCTGCCTTAGCTATTATGTACAGTACATGTAACTGTCTGTCTTCATTACATAGTGGCTGGAACTTCAGCAAGAAAATAGAAGAGATTATAGTTCTCTTCAGTATGTGATTACTGGAATCCCTCTATTTCTAACACGTTCACTGCTTCTAGGGGTCTAGTAGGGAACATGGCAAACAGAAATTTTAGAGTTAGCATCCTAACTCTCTGTCAGGATCGGTTCACATCTGAGGAGCAATTCTGGTTGCCATTTGTTGTCTTTGGTGTCAAAATGGCCAAGAGACAGTCTGGAATAAAAACAGGAGTATTTATTTGTTAAACGTCTTTGTAAAGTCATAATAGTGGTTTGATTAAGTACCAGGATGAAAAGATTGTTCTGAGTAGTGGTTATGGCTTTGAGAACATAGTGCTGGGTGAAGAAAGGCCTGACCCTGAGCAGTAGTTCTGGCAAAGAGGGACAAGGTGTGGGTCAGCATCTACTTGAAGGTTCTGGGCTTAGAAAATGGAAGAGGAATAAGCAAGAGACAGGAAAAATATACACGCTGGCTGCAGAATGTTCTAGCAGGCTAAGCATGCTAATGCAAGAAAATATGTCTACTTTAAGTTATTATGACACATTTTTCTTAAACAAATTTGACTTGGTTACTTTTCCTGTGTGGCCTCAGCAATTTTGATGTGGTCCAGTAAATTTAGATTATTGCAACTTTTGGCCGTAGCCTCCATTTCAGTCCTTCTGAATTATTAGGTCTTACATTAATTATTTTACAATCAGCTTAACCACAAACATTTCATGACTGGTCTGATAGCAGGAATATACTTTCAAGAGAATAAAATGTTAGTATAGACTAAAAAATACAACTCAAGAGTCAGGACCAGGATTCAGTCTATTTCAGACAGTGCTTTGACACTTCACTCATTTTTCCTCCCTTTTTATTCAGGTCATAATCAAACTGAGACAACTCCCAAATGGTACAGAGTGTAACTGCATCCTTATTATTCTGAAGGTGTGTCTGGACACTGGTCATAAGAAGCATGGTCCAAAAGAGGAGCTGGGAACCTTAAAATTTTCAAACATATTCTATTGTTCAACTAAATATATGTTTGATTTACTTAGCTCTGTAGCTTGTACATCTCCCCATGATCATCAAAAACTTGATCTTCAAATGGCTAAGATGTAACATATGGATATGTTATAGAAATATTTTTTTTATGCTTCACTGGTTTCTTAACTGACACTTTTCTGAAACTTCTTGTTTGTGGCTGAACACACCAAACCACTTAACACCTTCCAGTAGTTCTACACTAACGTATCTTCTCTTTATTATCTTGCTCTAAGATGCAAATACCGTAGTATTAGCCCACAGTTCTCATATACACCCTTCAAACAGACATACATTTTTAGGGTTTAAATACTGGGACTCAGGACTATCAGAAAGATATTTTCAGTATTTCAAAAATAAAGAGATTTCAAGTAGTTCTGTTTTTTTGTTTGGTTGGGGTTTTTTTGTTTTGTTTTGGTTTGGTTTGGTTCTTTTGTTTGTTTGGTTGATTGGGTTTTTTCTTTTTGTTTTGTTTTTTTTCACCTTCTATAGCTCATTGTTCAAGATCTCTCAGGGTGGTGGGGGGTTTTTTGGTGGTATTTTGTTCTTTCTTCCTCAAGTCTGTACTTTTGTGCATAAATTGATTTTTACATGGAGATGTTAAACAGTTCTTTTAAACTGTTTTGAAAGCACCAAGACATATGAAAAATAGTATTCTTATGATACACAAATACCTAAAATATATCCAATAATGATAAAAGTTCTAAAAAATCCATGGATTTGACTTACATTTCTGGTGTGTACAATCAATACACAGGCATATTTATGCTATGCTCTACAGGTAGAGCATATATACAGAGTATAGCATATCATTAGTATGAACTCTACATTTAATAAAATGTGCTATATATTATATATATACAATATGGTACACTTCTTTTTTTACACACAGACAACCATGTAAAGCTGTAACAATGTCAGTGATGCTATAAGTACCCAAAGTCAGATTGGAATATAAAGAATAATTATAAAAACTTTACTAAAATACTAGTTTTCTTCATGGCTTTTGTTACATTTGAGTTTGACTTTCTAATAAATGTTCATTCATTATAGGATGACTACACATGAAACAAAATTATATAGCTGCCTGTCATGTCATGTTCCTTCTGCAAAAATCATTCCAGAATTAGGTAATTTATTCCAGAATTTACACTAAGATATTTTGAAAGTCTACAATGTTTAAGCTCCCAATTTTATCTCAATTTCCAATGTTAAAGTAAAAAATGCTATCTTAGAAGAGGATCGCATTTCAAGCTTTCACTAACCAAGATTTCTCAATGCGAGAGTAAAAGCTACATTTAAAATATATTAAAAAAAAAATAAAAATTAAACTGATAGCTTGGACTTAAAGCTAACATAAT
>JANIJG010021231.1:1409-16361 GCA_024611175.1 Megaceryle torquata
CCCTGATGGCTAACAGCATACATTCAGACATGTAAAGGAGCAGGGAGATGAATAGTGAAGATGAAAATGGTTTTAGTGATGCTAACTGAGAAAGAGAAACCTCTTTTTTTTTTTTTCTATTGTTGAAAGAAACACTGTGGTTTCCAAGAGGCAGTTATCTGAGAGATTAAATGTAAAGGAAAATTAGAAAGGAAAACTTACTGTGGAAAGGCATGTTCCTGTTTGTACATAAAATTTTAGGGCAACATTCCCTTAATTAGACAAATCACCAAGAGAAGAGCTACAGAGACTTTTTGTGTGAGCCACCTGGTAGGTGTGTCACCATTTATATAATTTGGCATGGTACAGCACAAAGCAAAGCTTTTGTCCTGTGAGTGCCATCTCAGGAAATCCTCAGCAGTTAGAGTTGCTCACATCATGGTTTTGTGACCAGTACAGTAACGCAGGATGTCTTTCTTTGTCCCAGCAACAGTAAAGCAATCAGTTCAGTCTCCTTGAAGAAAGAAATCATTTAGTCCCTTTTTCAGTATGGACCATTCAGGAATTGCTGAATGGGGAACTCTTGTGATAGAAAATGTATCCCCTTTGTAGAAGAGGTAAATAAATAGTGTGGTATTTGCTCTCACAGAACTAACAGAGGGAACAGGAAACCCAGTGGCTTTTGGTAGAGCTGGTCTCCTCTTTGAGTAGGACATGACTTTTTTTCAGTCCCGGTTCCTCTGCTTGTCTGAAAATATCCAAGTTCATGAAAAAAGTGATTTTTACTGGATGCATTTTGGTCTTGGAAAATGCAAAATTGTGTACTTTGGTGCTTTTAGCAGTGGAATTTATAATCAGGTAGTTAGGTAATTATTAAATATTGGTACTCTCAGAAAAGTTTAAAAGGTACTTTCTTCACCACCGGAAGAGTTATTTCTCACTTGCATGCCATTACCTAGGTTCATTCTTCTTAGCCACTGAAATAAAAACAAAACTCAGGCACCAAACTCAGAAGTGTTTTTCTGTGCTTTGACAGTTCAGAGAGGGGTAATTCACACTCTCTGTAATTCTTCTGAACAAATCACTGGACTATGCTGAACCTCAACCTGACTTTGGCTGAATTTTGACAACTTCAGAGGCAGAGCCAACCTTTTAATCTTCCACAATACAATTTCTCCAGTTAAATGCTGCATTTGCTCCGTGAGTTAGCGTCTTCACTGGTGGGTTGACCATGTGCCATTTGTTCTCCTCTTTCAGCTCTTCACAGAAACACATACCCAGTGAAGGGATCTAGGAAGGAAGTTACCAGCAGTTACTAGCAGGGTCATTGCTTTGATGCGAAAGAGGGGGCTTTGCTACAGAAGAGAGCAGACCCTGAGACTATTCTGTGAGGAGAGACCAGGACATTTTGCCACTTCTGAAATTAACTAAAAACAGACTGGAGGCCTGTGGGATGAAAGGTGAATTTGTGTCATCACCCCACATTCATACTTGAATTTGATAATCAAAATATATTCACTTGTTCTTATGCATTGACAATGGTAGTGAAAATATATCTAAAAAATTAATTCTCTGGTTGGTCATACCAAGGCAGATGGTAAGAAAAACTGGGGTGAAGAATTCTGCTACTGGTGATAATGCACGAACAAAGTAAAAAACCCTCAAACATTGGTGACCCAGTTTCAAACACAGGCCCCACTTGTGAAGCTGTCAAGAAAACCCTTCTTCATTCTGTAGCTGAGCACTGAAGTTGAGAAGTTACAGTGACTTGAAAAACACACAGCTTCTTACAGAGTGACTCAGTGGGTGTAGCTGCAGTTTACACTCACAACACCACAGGGAGAGGGAAGGGTCTTAGCCCTATTTCTAAAGCAAGGAGGCTAGTTCTGAATGAAGAGATTTCCAAATGTTCCTTTTGTCTGTAGGTGTTACCTAGCATTGACTTTCCAGGGGAGTTGGATGAAAATCTTCTCCAAAGACTTAGCTGCTAGTCACATACTGTTCACCAGGAGAAAATCTTTCTCTTGACCTTCAGTGTTTTACTAAAGCTCCAGGAGATTCCCTTTGCAAGGAGAAGGCTAACGTCATTGGTATTGACATGCAGTTACATGTCTCACCGTGTAAGCAGGCTCCTTATTAAAAGTATAATAAAACAAAACCAAAGTTTCCTGCTTTAAAAAATAATCTTACCTTTCGTACTGCTTCGGCAAAGTCGCTGCTGTCTCTGGCAGGGAGTCCTAACAGAGGTCGAGTGAAAGACATCAAGGAAGAACCATGGCCCACAATGAGGATGACACCTGATACACCAGAAAAAGGGTAGTAGTAGTAAGGGGGCTGCTGGACTGTCAGGTTACCCATATGCATCTGCTGATGGCTATGAGGCTCTTTTGGGGCTGTTCATCCTTGCAGATGGATTTGATAATGTGGTGAGGTGTATTGTGCTGGTGAGAAAAAGTCTGGCATGTTGTAGGCATGCCAGAGAGAGAAACTAGGAAAAGAGATAATAAAAGCTTTCTGAAAAGTGTATTTCTTTATACTGAGCTACATCCCAATGTAGAAAGACCGAGCAAAAGGTATACCTTTGCAAGTTAGGACTACTGTCTTCTGTTTAATTTTGCTTTTTCATTTCTATCTCGTAACGTACATGTATTTTAACTTAGTGTAGCCCAGGACAAGGACTAAGAGTCTACCCTAAGTTCTGTGCAATACTAACATCTCATGTTAAATATGCTTCTATTGGCAAATCTCTGACAGTTCCTGTTGCTGAAAGCGTCTGCCAGAATATACAAAGATCTGAAACCTTTACCTTTGCTGGGGCAGGCAGTGATGATCTGTTTTATAACCGCAGAGCTTCTGCTTACGTATTCTTCATAATTTTCTGATGGCACGAGAGAAGAGAGTGGGAAATTACCCCTGATAATAAAATCATGAATATATGTTAATCTAGATGAATACTTGGACACTGCTAGTGCTATTGAATGACTACACAAGAGAAAAGTCACCTGCTTAAAAGGATAGAGGTTTGTCTACTGACTTGACTGACATGCTGCCACCTCAGCTTGAATGGAGCATTAGCTTCCCCAGTAGTATTTTTCATTAAATCTTATGGCTAAATCTAATATCTCATAAAGCAACAGATGCAGGGGAAACTATGGTTTAATTAAACTTGTAGTTTACAGTGGAGGTTATTTAAAGTAAGATTCATGCCTAAGAAAATCTTAAGCTTTGAGCAATATTGTCACCAAGGACCACTGCCCAGCTATGGACTGAAGACTTGCAAAGCCACCTGGCTCTAGAAATACTGACTGAGTTCAAACCAAGATGAGACACTGATGATATGAATGCTTTTAAGATTTGATGCTTCAGTGTTAGTCTTCTCAATAAACAAAGCAAATAGAAATCAACAACAAACGAAGCATATTTGCATTAGCTGGACAAATAGATAGGAAGATTTTCAGTCCTAGAGTTAAAAAATGTTTCCAGGGACATTAATCACAATGCACCACTCCTAAGTATCTGAGCACTTCTTCTACCATAATCAGGCTTTCTTCTTTCTTTTATATACCAAGATTCTTCAGGCACTGAATGAATGAAGGAGCTTACAAAAAGACTGGAGAGGGCCTGTTTTACAAAGTCCTGTAGTGAAAGGACCAGGGGCAATGGTATTAAATTAGAAAAGAGTGGATTTAGATTAGAAATAAAGAAGAAGTTCTTTACCATGAGGGTGGTAGAACACTGGAACAGATTGCCCAGGGAGGTGTTTGAGGGCCCATCCCTGGAGACATACAAGGTGGGGCTTGATGAGGCTCTGAGCAACCTGCTCTAGTTGGGGATGTCCCTGCTCTCAGCAGGGGGGTTGGATTAGATGACCTCTTAGAGGCCCCTTCCAACCCAGACATTTCTATGTTTCTATATTCTATGTCTAAGAGCCAGACCTAGACACTGCTGTGAATCAGGCCAGCCCCACAGGACTGGTAAGGCTTCAGTTGATGGACACCATGCACCTTGCACAGACCCATCCCAAGGCTCTGCAGCAGCTTCCAAGACACCATCTCTGTCCCACCCTGGAAGAAGGGCTGGGAGGTGCCCCATCCTGGTGACAGTGAGGAAGAGCCTGCAGGGCCCTGATAAGTGGGGACTGGTGGTGCCAAGGGTAAGCAGCTGGGAACACCAAATTCCTAATGATGGGAGGCCCTGACAGCCTTCCCAGAGCTGCAGGACAGGCAAAATAGGGAGCAAGACCACAGTCATTTGATGCCTCTCAGCAGGCTCCTGTCTTTGATCAAGAAGCCTTGAATCAGGGCTTCTTGGCAACAGAATACAACCTCACAAACTAACTTACTATTTTTTATGTTGTCCTCTTAATATAGCTTCTCCAGGAATGGGAACTGTTCACAGCTACAGCTGGCAAACAGCCACAGGTTTGATAAAATACAGCGTGCTAATTATTTTTCTACAAACTTGCATTTAATAGTTGAGTAATTTCCTGAATCTGGCTGTGCACTGTGAACACAGAGCAGCCTGGTTTGTGAACAAGATGAGTAGCAGGTTTGAACTGGAGGCTTATCATTTCCTGCCTTGCTGTGGTTTGCAAGCACTCAGAAGAGGCATCACCTCCCAAGTTGTGAGGGCCACCAAAAGTCCTCACTGAGCACAGTATTAATCTTTGAGCACCTCAAAACAAAACAACCCTCCTCCCCAACTGAATTTGGCACAATCATCAATTATAGTGAAATGCTGTTATCCTGCCTACCCCCAAAACCAGGAGGACAGCTGACTAGTGTTGGGCTCACCTTTCTCTCTCCAGACCCCGCATGGCTTTGCACTGGGGTGCATGGGGGTGGCCCCTTGTTTTCCTTTCCTCTTGTAGCTGTTGCTTCAGTGATACAAAAGAGTAATGTTTCAGGCATGGAGCTGTGCTCTGTGACACCTTCCAGCCTGAGCTCACCCTCTGTCATGGGGAAGACCTCTTGCTGCTGCCCTGCAGATACTCAGCAAAGGGCTTACTAACCTTTTCTAAAGGCATGCTTCTATGTCGCTGAAAACTAGTGTGTTATTTACCTGACAGGTTATTCCTCACATTTCTAAAATGTGCTTCACATGAACTAAAGGTAAAAACAAAACTGTTACCTGACACTAAGGCCTATAATACAGCAAGGCTTGTGCATGACAAACCATGAACCTGATCTGAAGGGGACACCAGAGCAGGTCTGATCCCATACACAAGTATCAGATGTTTCTCTGTGTGCAGGTGCACCCGTGTGCTATATGCACACACATTCCCATGTGAGTGTGTGTGTCTCTGTGTCAGAACAGCAAACAAAGTTGACTCTTGGTGCAAGACAGCTGACAGCATATAGGATTTTTGGAAAAGAACATGCAGAATTGAATTTGATCAGAATCACCCATTTTTTGCAGTGTTCATAATAGCTTATGACAAATAAAAAGACATCGAGATACCTTAGGTGGTAAAAAAAAAAAAATCTTTAACATCTAGATATCAAGCAATTACCTGTATATTCTGTCTATTTTGTAAGAGGCCTCTGCTAGTTCTGTCACAGTCATGAAGTTAGGAATTGCTCTGCTTGATTCCCACTTGGTCCATTCAAACAGTCCTGGTTCCACCCTGATTTTGACTTTTTGATCTAATTTAAGTCCTGCGGAAACAAGAAATACATATTAAGAAGCAAAAGATACAGTTGAAGTGTTACATTTGTGCCATACATTCTACATTGTTTGCTGTAATGTTTTCATTAATGAAAAAGAAATGCTTATCACTGAACAAAAGACAACTGTGTTAATTAAATGAAGCCAACATCATATTCTTGTCTGACAAATGTTAAGACACTACAAATTATTATTGTATCTGGAACTCTCCTGTGATGATCTTCAAGGTACAGGAGAGAACAGAAGAAAAGACCTCAGTGATGTTTCAATCTGAATAAACTTTAGACAGGAAATGTTTTTAACATTTTTATATACCATATTGATCAGTGCTCCCCAGTGGAGCAATAAATTATCCTACAGTGTTAGAAAGGGAATTCTCTTGTCAAAAGACACATTATTTTGTTGATTATTCTCAAGAGAGCTTATTGAGTGGCACTAGTCCTCAGAAGAAATGCACTATCATGGTAATTCTGATGTAAACATGGTAATGGACTGTGAGAGAAAAAAATGAATGAACGATGAACAGGAGAGAAAAATAATGAACAGGAGAGAAAAAAAAAAAAGGAGAAAGAAAGGGGTTCTGCAATATAAAGGAGTTAAAATAGTTTGGCTTGTAAAGGCAAATGATTTCAGGAGAATGCTGTCTTCCCTGGTTCACATAAATATCCCTCAGAGCACTGGAAACATCATCTGCTTGGCTCAGGATATTTTGTGGAAGTGGTGCCAGTGGTGATTTGATGAGCAGCAACTAATGATGAATCCAGCCTGATGTGAAACACCGCACCTTCATGTAACATTAGATCCCATTTTAACTAGTGAAGACTGGAGCTAATGAGACCACACTCTGCAGACCGTACACAAGACAGCGGGTTTATTACTGTCTGTATTACCAGCTAAACAAAACCACTTTGCCTTCTCTAGTTGAAAAGAAAAACAAATAACCACAAAGTCATACATCTTCTTAATTACTCATCTCAGAGACTTCACAGAAGTTTGGTAAAGACATTTTCACCATGGCAAAAGCACCTGGACAGTTTTGCTGCCTTACCATGCAGTATGTGTTGAGCTGTCTGTATGCAGCGGAGAGCAGGTGATGAGTACACGTAGCTGACTGTCACCCTCTGGTCCAGCAGGGCTTCCCCTGCATGGGAACAGCAAAGTGAGTTGCTCTTACACAAACTGCAATAGATGAAAAACTACTGCAAAATACTTTCTGCAAAAACCAGCTTGGACGTCTTCAGTTTTTCACACTGATGACTGAGTGTGCTCAGTAGAAAGCTCATTCCAGTAGCAACAGCAAGTTTAAAGTAAGTGTTGAAAGATAGTTAGAGAGGATTCACTCCAAATCTGCAAACAGCAGTTAGGCATTTGGCTGTCTCTCTATATCTGAATCATCAGAAGCAAGCATTTGCACCAGACTTGCATTGTCACAGTCAACCACGCTTGCTCAGGGAGCAGAAACAACTTTACCTGGGGAAGTGAGTCAGACTAACACATGCCACACAACCATCAGGTACCTGTGATGGTGTGATCACACTCTACTGACCATGATGCTGCTTCCTCTGGCCAGCTTTTTCACTCCTCACTAACTATTTAGTGACAACTTCATTAGAAGACATTAGTCCCTTGCAGGCAAATGATGGGGAACAGATATTGTTGCAGATTCTTTTTTTTAACTTTCTTTGCCAGAAACTGGCAAAATGGGTCTCAGAGGTGAACAACCAGCCCTACTCTCTGCTGTTTAACGTGATCTTGTGGTACTTGTCCATAGAGAAGTGTTACCACAATGAGTGCTGCTAGGATGTTTTTTACTGAAAAGTATTGAGCTTTTGCAGACGATGAAAGCCTGCTTCCCCAAACCATATAATTGCAGTAGTATATTATCCAACTTACCTATAAGCCTTGACTGGAAAATACCACAGCAAGATAAAGGAGGATCGTATTCAAAATGTTTCACGCCATCTTTCCTCTTTGGCAGTGTGGAAGGGAAGTTCAGATCTGCTCTGTAGTATCTTCCTGAAACAAGGTGGAACATATTGGCGTGGCACAAGGGAGGCAGCAGCTGAATGCACAGGCTGCATTTCACTGTAATGGCTATGTTTTTTCTGAATGATTGGATGGTTCTGAAAACTCACCCCAGAGTGACATCTCAACTTGCAAATGAAATAGGTCAAGGCCCTTTTTCTGGCCATGAGGGCAAGGGATGAAGCAGGACATTTGCCCAAGGAGCTAGTCTCTCTTCCCTCCACCTCAAACACCTATGATGTTTGTCCACTGGGCACCAATTATAGTCTGTAGTTTCCCCAAACCTTTCCTGGAAACCATGTGGGAGAGACTCTCACCAGCCAAGACCATGACAAGGATGCATCTAATAACTAGTTTGAGAGCTCACGAGGCAATGCCTAAACTCAGATGCCTACATGATTATTTTAGTACTACAGGCATAGTGTCCCACTGATTAAAAAAACCTTGTTGACTGCTATTAACTTAAAAAAGATCATACTTTAAGGTCACAAAACTGGCTTGGGAAATTACCTGTTGTAATAAAATAGCACCTCTTCTGCAAGCTCTGAAGGAGCAAATGGGGAAGAAGGAGAAAGAGGACAGGAAATCATGAGTATGCTGCTTTGTGGGGTTTAAATGAAACAAAAAATCCACTCCATTATAGATATTCTTTTACCGTTGCCAAAATGACAAAACCTAACATTTCCACTGAAGAAAAATGAAACCAATGACTCGATTATACAGCCAGAAGAGGTACCACCCTCATTATCCAGTGTGAATTTCCCATGCTTAATACAGGAGATGTCCAGCATAACAAAGGAGACTTTCAGCATAAAGCTGCCCTTTGTGAACTCCCACCTTCTTGTTCCCAAACTTCTTCCTGACACATATTTCCCTGTTATGGGTTAGTTTTCTTCACCTCAGAACACACTTTTTTTTTTTTTTTTTTGTGAGAGAGGGTCAAGAAATTTAGCTTTTAATTTAGGTCAGTGCTGACATCTCATTTCCACCATGGTTTGCTCTTGCTCTTCTTCCCCAGGTTTGACTGGTGACATACTGTGACTCTGATCAACAGACTGTATTTCTGACTCCAGTGTGGAAAGGTGAAGGTGGGGTCTGTTAACCACTACCTTGTGTAACAAGTAGTAGAGATTTTGAGGTGATTTATACATTCATCATTGAGACACCCATCTGTCAGTATCACTAGAGCTTTGCTTGTTCTGCAGAGTTTATCCAACATAAACATGAAAGACTTTAGGACATTATGAACTGGTTACATGCAGGTCAAAACAGTGCAGTGCTGTGTCTAACTTGCAGTGTTACTCACTATTTGTGTCAGTATTTACATTTACACATAGAAGACTGAATATCTTTTACCTGTTACTGAGGTTAATTGATTTTGGTTCTGATTTGCTAAGATCATCTCATTAACTTACCATCATCAGTCAAGCACTGTTGAAGCCAAGATTTGCCAAAGACCTGATCAATTCTTTCCCCATGGCGCATCACCAGCACACCTCTTTGCAGGTTGGCATTCTGAGACAACTGTGTAAAATCAGTTTGTTATTACAATATGCTATATAACTTGCATGAAAATTCTGGATTCCTAAATGCTGCCTGATAGAGAAAGGAACAGCAGACATGTCCTGGGAGGTTTATAACAATCACAGGGGGGGAGAGAAAGGAGCTGCTAATAGGTGTCTAACTTTAGGACAATAGTAAGCTTCACTGGCTCTCCACTGAAGGCAAAAAGAAGATTCCTGACCTTCATGGCCTACAGAGTAGGTGTTAACTCTTTGTTTACACTAGTGAGAAGTAGTGCTGATTACAGATCTTTTAATTCCCGAATGGGAAGAAATTATAATTTTAATAGATATCATATGGTTGATATAAACAAAAGAGGGAAACTAGCTAAGATTTAAGTGGTAATGCTCTTTTCTACACCAGGCCTAACACCAAGTTTGTCATTCTTTTATTAGTGAAAACACTACTCTTACATTTTCATAGCTGTCTGGCCAAGTCAACAGTGAATACAGATCTCCTCTGAGGCCACTTTTTTTATTCAGACTGCATGGAATTACAAATCAGTTCTAAGTAGTTTTGGGTGTGTATACAATGCACACTAAATACAGATAAGATAAGGAGAACAGGTCAAAGACTTTCAAACTTTTTCAGCAGTAACCCATCACAACATTACCACTGCACATCTGGGATTAGTGATGTGTGTGCATCTTCAGCAGCAAAGATGGGACTTCTTAAGTATGACATTTATATTCGTGTATTCTACTTAACAATATTGCATTTCTACCATGAAACACAAATCAACCACCACAAGATCAGAGTTTAAAACTAAGGTTTTGTGGTTTTGCTCTTCTGCTTGGGAGGAACTCAAAGGCTGGGGAAACTCTAGACTAGAGATGTGCACATCTGAAAAATATGTTCCTCAGATCTGAGCTAGATAAGAAAGGCCAAGAATGATCATGGGCCAATGGAAAGATGTGTGACTCATGCAGAAGTTTCTGCCCTATGGTCATATATACAGCATCCTGGGAGGCTCCAGGGCAGAAGTTCCCTTAAGGTGCCCTCAAATTTGTCTGATGTTAACACAAATGGTTATGCCCCAGCACATCAAGAAGAGAGGCCATGGGGCATGCAAGCCTAAAGGAGTTTCTGCAGCCTGTTAGTGTTCTGAAAAGACCATCTTGGCATTCCTGACAGGTCAGAGCCACTAAAGGAGTGCAGGTGAAATTGTGCTGTAGATAAAAAAAGCAGAGTCCTTATTTGTTTTTCTCTTCCTACCAGCAGAGCAGTGGAAAACCTGGGAAAAAAATGGTTTTGAAAATGGGACAAAAATGTAATTCCATTTGCTAACCTTTCCAGCTAGCTCTTTTCTTGCTGCAGTTCTGTGAAGTTATTTGCATTAGCTATGTATCTAAAAATACAAAAGAAGATGTACTAAGAGCTAATACAAAATGTGCTAAGATAATGTGCACATAACCAAGGTGACATCTGTCGAATCTGGACACAAAAGTAACAATGAATAATGAGCCTAATTCTGCTCCAGTTACTGTGCTATGAACCCATGTGAAAGTCATGGAAAGCTGTGCTTGTCTGAGACCACTTGTCAGACCTGTTGCTGTACCTCTGCACAGCTTGCCCAGTAAGACCATGCACAGAGAAACCATATGCTGTGCTATTATGAGAGGATTGTAAAGAGTTTTATGAAAGAAGCTAAGAGTAGTGTACATCATATATGTTACAAAATATGAGATATTATGCCATACAGTCTGAGCATATGTGTGTGTGTGTATACATATATGTATGTGCATTACAACACAACATAAAAATGTGAGGGAGAAAAAGGAAGATACTATTAAATTTGCTAAATTATTTTAATTAAGTACATGGCAAAAATAAGAATTAGAAAAAACAGTTACCTGAGGAGAAAGTACATTTTCTACACTTCTTGCCATGCAAGGGTTATGGACTTCTCCATTTGACTTTTCATTAGGTTCATTTTCAGTTTGGGTGAAGAATCTCGAAGCTGTTACAAAAATATATTCCCTGTAGAAAAAGCAGAAGCAACACACACATACACACAAACATATGGGTACACACACAAATAGAAGGGATTTTAAAGTAATGATTTTGTCTGTCTATAGGCATGTGGAAGTCAGGATTCATGATCCATTTAATATTTTTTGCACACTTCCAATCCGCTTCATCGCTATGATGGCATATATTGGGTGTAACCCTGTTTAAGTGTGAGCTTTGAGCAGGAAATACTACCTGGTTTCCTCCTCTCTGTCTCTGAGACACCTCTTTGCTTAGAAAAATCAACTCTAATCTACAAGTGGCATCAGCAATACCGTCAGCTACAGAGCAAAGTGCAGGAAGCCAGAGAGATGCTTGCTGATAAAGGGTAAATCAGCAAGGCAAGGGTGGGCTCAAGGTGGTGGGGTAACCTCTGTGTGGTTTCATTTCAAGTTAACTTTGCAAGCTCTTGAAATGAGAAAAAGTAAGGAAGAAGAAAGCGGTGAGCCAGGCTGAAGGCTCAGCCTGCCTGGCAGAAGATGGTCTTTCAAAATTCATTAGCATGTTCAGGTTGTTCAGGAGTGGGGTTGAACAGGGGTCATCCCTTGAGCAGCTGAACTAGTGAACTCAGGATGTCTGTGGATGTGTGTCCTAAATCTTTCAGAAGTCTCAGTATCCCACCCTGATCCCCAGGACATCCCGCTCCTCTGCCCACACTGCCTCCAGCTCCTGTCTGACAACCCACAGCTCATGATGAGGAAGAACACTGCCATGGCTCCCCATCAGGAAAAGCAGCTGGCATAAAGCAACACGCACAAACCCCCAATTTACCTGTGCTTAACCCACGTGTCTGACTCATTGGCCCTCTCAGTGTAGTTTTCGGGAAGAAAACCCCTACAGCCAGTCCGATGTGAGGTCCCAATCACCCAGCCTTCGCTCACATCAGACTGCCGCGTCGGGTCAACGTAGATGAAGTCCCCGGCATTGATCATGAGTTCATCGATGTTCTGGGGCTTGTACTGGAATAGGGCCCTCAGCGTCTAAGGGGAACATTCAGCAGGGTCAGGCTGCTGCCTGGAGCCTGCTGCTGCACGTGCCACAGCAGCTCAGGAGATGTTTGCTCAACTACCTACTGGACACAACGACCAGTACTATTCCACACACTGCAACATGCTCTTCAGCAGAGACAAATGAAGACAGTATTGCATTTATAGTATGCATAAAAATAGGCACTTTGCTTTCATAAAAAAGACTTTTTTGTTGTTGTTGTTGTTGTAACTAGTGCAGGCTTAATTGAAAGCAAACAACAAAAGCATTATCAGCTATTTTTGTGATTACTTGCAACTCTCCTGAATACGACCATAATCCAGTATAAGATTTGTGACAAAGCAATATACTGACCTGACTAAAAAATGTTAATCATACCATGATTTAAATTTGGAAATGAAAACTGGAAAAATGTTGACTAGTTTTAACTAAGAGTCTGTTTAGAAGAAAATCTTCAGTGAGAACTGTGCCCTGCTCACTGATTTTTAATCAGTGCAGATTTCATCATGGCTGTGACAATCAAGAAAACTAATTTTGCTGAATGGAATTTTACTGCAAAGCTGTGATTTGACAAACTCTAGATCATAATTTCCTGTCTTTTTCATTTTCTCATGTCATAGTAAGATCAGGTTTTTTCTGCTGGAGTTTGGAATTAGACCTTGCTGACATGCAGGTCAAGCAGCCTACCATAAAGGTGTCTGCTACTGATTCATGATTACATTTCTTCAATACAAAGAGGCACTGGGAACAACCATGCTTTTTGAAACACTGTACTATGCACACACTGAATTTCTCCATGAAAAAAACGTCAAGATGACTCTAACAACAGTCTGGCCATGGGCTTGGGAAATTATATAGATCTGATGACAGTACCTGGTAATGCACAAAACGCATGTCCCGTGAGTAGAGAGCAGCTACCCACTGGCAGGTGTCCCCTGGGTTAATGCATTTGGCCAATTGTTCCAAAGTCTTTTGATGGTGAGGATAAAACTTGTGAGCCAAGGTAAGGTGGAGCTGCTTTAGGCAGGGCTTCACATGGCAATCTAGGAATGAAACAATCGTGTCACAACATAGAAGCAGAGGTCATTTGAAGTTCCTCTTATTTCATCCTACATGCTCTGCATGATGCAGGAAATATAGTAATCATTAGTGGAGTATATCACAGTTCTGCTGAATAATGGTTTTGCAGAATGTCATGGTTTTAATCATGCCAAAATAATTCACAAATCTGGACTGGATTTGTTCCCTGGCTTCAACTGGGAGAAAAAATTGAACAGAGCTTGAATTCCTCTCCCAGTCTACCACGTACTGAACTTGTTTGTCCCAGACAAAGCTAATGCTGGGGCTATGTCCCTTCAGTCTTCACTGGTGATGTGGTTTCCCTGGAATGTCACTGGTGTGGGCATTAGGATCTATTTCTCAGGGATGCAGCTGGGCCATCAGGCTGGGCTGTAACACCATGGGAATGGAAATCTAGGAACAAGGGCCATCATATCCCTTCCCATCGTGGGCATCTTGATCAATGGCCTATCAAGTAACACAATCAACCTTTTCAGCTTCTAGATAAAAGCAGTGTGTTTTCAAAGTCCAAAACATATGGTATAGCTACCCTAGTGATACTGTTTTGAAATCTATATGAAGAATGGGTGCTTGCTGGCAGTAAAACATCTTCTAAGCTCCCCTGGTGACACAGGAGATGTTTTTAGTACCATGCCTAACCATTTGTGCTATGAACCACCCATTTTCCCTCTGATGTTGGTCCTACCTGCCAGGGCTGAAGCCTCTGATGAGAATGCCTGAGCGAACTCTTTGAGGATATTTGCATGGCTGTCACCAAGGAAGAAGCCAAGGTAGCTGGTGGATGAATGTAGTGACAGGGAAATGGATGGTGGAAAGCGTTGTGAAAACCTGTCACCAACTCGCTTTAAAGTGTCATACAATATTTCCACTTTCTGGTCTTCACACTGAAAGAAAACAGAGGAGGAGCAGGCTTTACCCGTCAGCTCAACAGCCACTATCATAGCCTGTTTTGTACTGTAGTATTAGAAAACAATACGGGCGTTAGACTTCCTGAGAAAGACAACACACCTACAAACTTGCTTGAAATTCCTGATATTAAAATGAGTAACACTGGGTATTTGATTAGCACAGTAACATGGTGCTATCACAGGAGATGGAGCCTTTTACCAGGAGGTGTGCAGTAACCTGTCTGAACTGAGGCAGGGATCATGATTTCCCTCTTCAATTCTAAGTAAGAATTAGTGTTACTCTTATCCTACAGTCCTTAACTGAAATTGCTCTAGCTAAATCTTCAAGATCTCAGATGCTGAGCAACATACCTAGCAAAATTCATAAGATATATTTGTCACTATGATCCTTAATGCTCACATCAAATTAAAGGATTGTACACTGCCTTTCTTCCACAAGAAAAAAAAAAAAAAAAGTGGCAATTAAGCAATGTAAGATGTGGAGAGACAAAGATGGAACTTGTGATATACAGCTAAAGACAGGATCATTAACAGTGCTTCACTTCTCTGCTGTTTTATTCTCCACCACAGAGCTATTTGCCCCATTTAGCCCTTATACTGAGTCAAGCTGCTGAAGGGGAACAGCAGAAGAGAAGAAAGGAGTTGCTCCTGTTTAGGCTGTCTTTCTCTCTTGAGCATTTCTCAGGCCACAGGGAGGAGGGATGTACCAAGGGAGCACCCAGCAGATGGGGCT
>JANIJG010021231.1:16461-37523 GCA_024611175.1 Megaceryle torquata
GCGAGCCCGGGCGGAGTGGAGGTTCCGAACTACAGCGCGCGGTGTGTAGTGGGTAGCGCGCTGCTGTCGTGTTTGCGGTATGTTGGCACTGCAGGATGGGGCTGTGGTGGGATCCTTCAGCAGGACAAGTGCCATGCAGCAGGCTCCTCTGGGGCCAACAAGTCCAGGAGCCGCAACAGACATGGACATTCGGGAAATAGGAGAGGGCTGGGTTGGAAGAAGGACGTGGGATCCAGGTCAATGAGTCTCACCTTCTGCCTGTGAGATGCCCAGATCAGATCTTGCTGACAGCTGAGGAGCAGAGAATAGCATCTGAGGATGCATTTATCCCTAGAAATATGCTATCTGAAACAGGGCTGAGGTGTGTGAGGTGAGGGTTGCAACTCAGCCATCTCTTTCAGGGTCAGGCTTTTAAACTTGACACCTTTCAGCAGCATGGCATTCATTACTAATTAATGAATTTTGTTGTATATAATTGTGATTAATGGTTGCAGGGTACCCTATTCAATATTTTGCAGCAGAGTACTCTCACTGCCTATAATTAACACTATGGTTCAGCATGAAAGTATAATTGATTAACATAATAGTTTTGTCCAGCTGCCCTAGCTCATGTCTGTATCAGCACAGCTGATGTTATGTCTAGCACCATAGACATAGGAAAACCAGATACCAGTTGGCTCCAGAGTTTTTTCAGACCTTTGCTGGTTTTTGTTGATACTGGCACATTCACCCATTCAGGGGAAGCAGCTCTACTGGCATGTTCTCTGTAGGGTTACCCGTCATTCAGAAGGCCAGCTAGGAGGACAGTATCATCTCCAGAAAGCAGAAAACAGTGCACCAGGAGTCCAGATCAGGAGCTTAACTTCTATGTTAAATTACTGACAAAGCAACTCAATTGCTCTACCAGACTCCAGTCAAATTCCCCTCACTCCTTTCATCTTTGTGCATTCTGCTTCTCTCTTTTTCACAACATCCAAGCTTCGATAGAAAAGGTAAAGTCTGGGACATAGCACAACACCAATGATCCTCTGGCTGGGGCTTTCTGTAGGAGGCGGGGGTTTCCCTGATGTTCCCATAGTCACAATACCAAAGCTGTCTGCATCCAATGGTAATACTGTCACTGCTGCACAGCTGGCTGAAGGGAGCCATTGCTGTTCTGAGCAGGAAAGTTTAACATCCTATATTGATGCAACAATGGACATGGTCTCTGAAGCCTGCCAATAGCTGCATATGGGAAGCAGTGCTTCCTGCTGGCAGGTCCATATGCAGCCTGGACTGCACAGGGTTGCTCTAGACAGATGCTAAGTATCTGTCACTCAGCTGGCCCAAATCATCCCACTAGCCCCAGCATCCAAGTTTTAAGTATGTTGGGGCATAAGTTGGGTAGCTGAAATGGATGGTGGCAAGAAAACACCCAATGCCTTCATGGGGTCTGAACACTCAAATATTAAGCAAACACACCTAGACCCCCATCATGTCAGTTTGATTGTGAAGGAGAAATTCTGGTGTAAGACAAAGTCAGGTGTCCCAGTTTCACCAGTAGCTGATATTTAATCCTTGCACATCTTTTGTGCCTTACCGTGAAGAAATCGCAGAGAGTAATGTGTGGAAAAATCTCATGGGCTCTGTTTTTCCCACACTGGAGCTTGCTCTCCTTCCAAAACTCTTGCAGGTGGTTATGCAAACGGCCAGTGGGACACAAGTAAAGAGCATACTCCTGAGGGATTGGGTCTTCCAAAGAGGGGTCATTGCAGTGGGAGTGCAACCTGAAATAAAGAGCATGTCACAGAGAGTCAGAGTGTGCACTGATTACTTTTGTTTCCTGTGCTTGAAGAAAAGGAAATACAAGGCTGCTATGTTCTTACAAATGAAAGCTAAAATAAAAGGGATCAGGACTGAAAAATGGTTTCGCCCCTAATGATATCTCCCCCTCACCATCAGCCTTTCAGTTTATTTTGTAATGAGCCTTTCTCAAGGGAAGAAGATGAACTGTTTGCCTTCAGCCATTGCCATTTAACATTGTTACTACACTGTGGTAAAAGTAGTGGCTTCTGCCCAAAACTGACTTTTCAGCCCCCAGCTTTTTTGATTTACACTGGACCTTCTGCAATAACCTCACTTCCCAGAATAAGTACAAATACTCTGCATGAACTAAAACAAAAATTATAACTCAGATGCAGGTGCTTTAATGGCAGCTCAATTCAAATTAAGTGACAGAATCAGCACATGAGCAAAGATTTTTAGCCAGGTTTAATGTGAAAGTACTCCATAGAAATCACACATACTTACCATTTTGCAGCATCTTCTATTGTCTGTTGTCCAGTAGCAGCCAAGGCTTTTTGCCTAGAAAAATCCCAAATAAAACATCAGAGAAACATAAAGAAAACTCTTAGAAAGTAAAGAATTAATATGCTGTGGTCACCAAGTCTATTGTCCATCACAGACATGACCTTTAAGAGCTAGGTTACTCCTGGTAAATATTAACACTCTTGAAGCCCTTAAAACAGTTTTTTTGACTGCATGTCTTTAATTCCTTGAAGACCGGTACTCCACACAGGATGTCCTACTTTATATTCTGAAGGTGTTTCCTTAGAAGCCCTACTGACTATGGATTTCCTTAGTATTGCATAAAGCATCCATCCACGCATTGTAAGAGCAGGGTTTCCTCAGTTCATAGGATAATGTTCCGGTTCAAGATGCCAGGTCCGAGCCCATACATATCAGCAAACTAAAACACACTCATACTGGGGTTTGAAAATCCGGATTGAGGATCTGCCATAGGCCAGTTGAGAGCCAGATAGAAGCCACCAGCTCAGTCCAAGATGAAGGACAATACCTCACATTTCTCTCTGTTAAT
The DNA here is from genome assembly GCA_024611175.1 of Megaceryle torquata. Classification (NCBI taxonomy): domain Eukaryota; kingdom Metazoa; phylum Chordata; class Aves; order Coraciiformes; family Cerylidae; genus Megaceryle; species Megaceryle torquata. The sequence continues at coordinate 19,319 of JANIJG010021231.1, forward strand.
GCAACTGTCATTCTCTGGGATTGGATTTGATTCACATTTCCTTTTCTCACTACAGATTTCTAAATGCCAACTATGTGCTTCAGATGAGCAAGTTTTGTGACTAAATACTAGGTGATGGGAGAAGGATTCCAGCATTTAAGTAGCACCTGCACCCATGAATCCCACTTCCAGCCCTCTAACTGACCTATAAACTCCTCCCAAGAGACATGAAGGAGATGTAGACACAGTGGACATGAAGGAAAACCCGCTGAATTACTTGGCATATGCTCATCTCTTTCCTTCTCTCTTGAGGCCATCCTTTCTGGCCATTGGGCCCTGAGAGAATTACTTCATTTAATCTCCACACATTTTTATCCTCCATCCAGCCCTGTGAACCCTGATCACACACCAATAATACATTAAGCATTACGTGCATTAAGCTTCAGGACTCAGGTTCATCCTTGGTGCTTCCTTCTAGCCTTCTGTTTTCCTTCTAGTGGAAAAACTACACGTGAGCTTGTTAAAAACATTTCACAGAATCACAGAATTTCCTAGATTGGAAAAGACCTTTGGGATCTTCTAGTCCATTCAGCATAACACTGACAAGACCTCAACTAAACCATATCCCTAAGCACTATGTCTACACGACTCTTAAATATCTCCAGGGATGGGGACTCAACCACTTCCCTGGGCAAGCCATTCCAGTGCATGATAACCCGTTCAGTAAAGAAGTTCTTCCTAACATCCAATCTAAACTTCCCTTGGTGCAATTTAAATGTACTTATGTGTATGTCCAACCACTCTTTAGTGCAGGCTCAATGAGGAATAGGGTTAATGTGAGCCTTTCCACTCAAGCTTTACCTTCTGCCTTTCTTCTCCCTAAAGTAAACTTGCTATCATGGCCAAATCAATGCAAAAACATAAGCTAGATGGTCTAAAACTAGGCTGTGTCCTTTGTGATTGAATACTGCACATTTCCTCTCCACACCTCTGTTGGCTCCCCCTTCTCCATCACATCAAACACAAGCAACCTGTGTTTTTGTCATTCTCCCCATGCAGCCCTTCCTGCCATATCCTGTTGAAATGACAGTGTGTGCCTCTGCTCAGCCAATGATGCCAGACTTTGTCAACCACTTGCTACACCTCAAACACCTACTTCTTTCACTGCTTCACGCCAAGCTTCCCCTCCCACTCAGAGGGAAGCTCTGTGCAAACAGTCCTGAAGCCAGGACTTCAGCTTTTCTTTACCATAGGGGCTGCAAAATGATAGATGTAATAAGACAAGTGAGACCTGAGACCATGGACCTTCATGCTGCTCAGTGCTATCTCCTTACTCCGTTGTTCTCCTCTCTGTGCCTGTTCCCATTTTTTGTCTCATCATATACATTAGCTGTGGGATGCTTTCCAGCAGGATTTGTAAAGGCCTTAGTGTCAGGAAAGCATTAGGCTGTGACTAGAGATCCTACACTTTCAAGATGAGCACTGAAGACTGTAAGATAATGCATAGAATAAATGCTGTGTAGAGCAGTTTCTCTTAGATAAAGGGTAGGAATAGACCATTGAAAATCTATATTTAAAAATAGTGTATTTACAGTGAGAATAAACTGTGTCTTCCCTAAAGCAGAAATTGCTGACACAGTTCTGTGTAAGCAGTAGGGGAGACCCATTTTTTTGACCTGATGCATGATCCTTACATATTTGGTTTTTGGTTCTTGAGGAAATGTTGCTTTGGCATGCTGCTTCTACATTATGAAAGATTTTGTAATATTTACACCTAGCCTAATTCTTCTCAGGCCGAGACATCTCAGAAGAAAAACTTTTCAATACTTTCACTTACGGTTCAATCCAGGAACTAAGAACACCAAAAGGTTTTATAAAAATACAATAAAATTTTTGAAGGTCTTAAAGTCTGTAAAACCAAAAAAGTTAAAAAATAAAATGCTTCTGGACGTTTTGACACTTTATATCAATTTGCATAGTACTTCTGACACAGTTTATTTTGACCTGGGAAGCACAAAACCATCTCAGTAATAGCAGAGAGTGTTTTGAAGGGGATTTGAAGATCACATACAGGACAAAAAAATTAAAAATTAGACATTACTTTGTGTAAACACAGTGTATTACTAGAGAAATGAGCCAGGTTTTCAGCTACACAGCTAGAATTCCACTGTGCTTAACTGGGAACAAGGGACCCACAGTTTCCTTGTAACCTGTGCCCATTGTGTCAAATGTTGATACGCTAATCACAACTATTACTAAAAAAGCAACATAGCACTTACACATGGAACTTTCTAAATTTGCTTAATTTTCAGTCAAAAGAGAGAGATATTTCTCGCCTTTCTAAAATATTTTTATGAGGGCTTCTTTGACATTTAAATAAAAAGATTTAATTTTTTAACAGCTTGAACCAAAGTGTCCATACTTGCCCTTCAGAAGTTGGAAAATCCTCCCCTAAAACTTCCCTGTCCAACCAGGCAATGTTTTATCAAGGAGTGACAATCACAGTTCTTTTTTATTAACTTAGTTAGCTGTCACCAGTTAATCTCTCATCTATTGGGATTGACAAGAATGGCGTCTCATTCTTTACTAATACATTTTCCAGGTAGAACATGCTCTTGGAACAAGATCCTGATTCAAGACAGGAAGAAATATTGAGATTTATGTAGATCTTGTTAAGGAAAGTTCACCTTTTTTTTTTCCTGTGACAAAATCCAGCAGATCTTTGCCAGGCCTGAAAAAAACTTTGCCTAGAAGTGAAATCCACATTTAACTCCCTTATAATAGTGGGGGAAAGGGAGGGGGGGGGAGAGGAGAAAATCTTTCCCAAGAACAAATTATGAACAGCATCTCCTTAACTCATTGTGAAGCCCTCAACCTGAAGATGTGGAAGGGCATGTGTCTTCAGATATACATAGTATTTATAAAGATGGATACAGAAGCAGGTTGTTTTTGCAACAGGAGTAATGCACACTGCTCTACAAGAAATTCAATGCAAGACAGGTTCTGATCCCTGTATAGGGACATCACCTTCAGGAAGCAGCATGCTCTCCTGAAAAAAGCATGCCTGCTGTCAGTATCTGGTAAGAAATACCTCTTGAATTATCTTAAATACCTCTTACTGTGCAAAGGCAGCTGAGCGCATTACTCACGCGATATGAGCCGGGAATCCTTTGGCAAGGAGAGACTCCAGAAGTGCAGAGAGGCTTTTGCTCCTGTGCTTGTTGGACACCTTTGCATACAGCTGTGTCTCAGCCACTGCCATCTCCCCTCTTCCTCTGACCCTGCTGAGTGATGACAGAATTTGGGAGGTAGGAGGAGGGTGGGAGGGAGGAAGAACATGAGAGAGAGAAAGAGGCAGATAAAATAAAAAAAAAAAACCTCAAACCTCTCCTGATCTTTTCTGACAAAAGCTGACATCCTGTTTTTACAGCATCTGTATCTCTGAGGTGTTTTTTTTAGAGTGGCTAAAAAAGCAAAACCTATCTGCAGGCTTTCCCCATCTGCCCCTGTAGAATAAGACTAGTAGTCCAAAGGTAAATACCACAGTGGGATGGACTTGCTGAAGCGTCTGAGATGGAATCTTTTAACCTTTAATTTTAAATTTTCTTCTGAAAGCCAAGAAATCCACCTGAGCTGCTACTGCAGCATGGGGGAGACAAGCAGGGATGTCTTGAAGCATATAAGAAGTTAGTTTGTAGGCCAAACTATTTAATTTTGGGTTCTATTTTCATGTCCTCCAGTCCCTATCGTCCATGGCTCCCGCTTTGGTACTCTCAGCCAAAGGTGATGATCCAGCCAACTGTACAAGGTCAAACCATTAGACATAGTGCCCTGAAGCTGGGCTTGAAGCAGCTCAGGGTGGAAGAAGGGTCTGCCTGTTGTGGCTGGTTCTTAGGGTTTCTAGCATAACCAGAGCAGGTGAAATGATTGGGGGACAATTTTCTCTGGCCTGAGCTGTCCTCACTGAATGTATCAGTGCTTCCTGGGGAAGACAGAACATCTTACACTGTGGACTGAAAGGTTCACCTGAGTTGCTGATGTCCTGAAATGAATGCTCACTTCCTACTCTTGGCTGATGTTCCCCTGAAGGCACCTGGCCAATTTTGGCAACCATTTCTCTCTGAAGCCCAGTGGGGAGGGCATCAGAGCACTGTGAACAACTCAGGAGGTGCAGCTTTATTTATAGATCCTTTCCTTGTCTGCTTGCTTTTTTCTTTTTTTTTTACTTATGTCCCCCTGTGTTTCCCTTTTCCAGGGACTGCTGCTGCGAGAGTGGCATAAGAGATGATGAAGAACTCTTGATGTCATGGCCTAGATATGACCAGTTAATGACATGGCATCCTTCCCTTTGGAACTGTCAGTTTTCATCATGCACAACAAAGGGACTGAACAGCTTCCCTAAAGCATTAGTCTTTTTCAAAACCATCTTTAAGTGTGCTCTTTGCTGCAAGCACACAAGCAAAGTCTAAACCAAGTGAAGGAAGAGCAAGGTGAGCCTATGGGCCTTCTGGGCAGAAGAGATGAAGCAACTGGGGCTTCTGCCTTCTGCCACTCACAGTTACCAGCAGACTCCTCAGCTGCATGAGCTGCCTTGATAAAAGATAAGCCAGTGCAAGTTTGTGCAGCTTGTGGTGCTCCTTTGCTTGAGGGGTTACAGAAAGGTTTGCAAATACTACAATATTACCGGATGCTTTTAGGCTAATTAAAAAGTGTGCTGAATTTTTATCTTCCCCTTTCTGTAGCCATGCCATCCGGGGCTACCCGATACCCCTCACCAGGTTGTATTACACAGGCTGCTGTCACAATGCTGTATGCAATGAATGGCTGAACGGACAGCCGTGGGCAGCAGCTCGGTGAAAACCTTTCCAGAGCAGACTGGCTTAGCAACCTCAGAATTTCCTTTTGGTTTCTTTTGATAATGAAGAAAGAAAACAGCTTTGCTTTTAACTATGACTTCTCAGGAAGAGGTGAGTGAAGCTTTAGGAGGTCTAAATAGACGACATCAGTGTTTGGCTTTCATGTAGTTTATTTCATAATGCTGTTTTGTTTCCTGATGGACAACTTGTGCACCAGTTAGAAGGCTTTTTTTTTAATACTTAAAAAACATGCACAGAAAGTTGTCCTTTTCTGTGTTTTAAAGCTAGCAGATTCTATATAAAATTTAATCTATACTCATTTAAATGTACATGAAATTTTATCAAATGAAAGTATAGAAACCTTCCTGTGGTTGTTTCCTGAAAGGTAAACAGATATTCCAGGTGACTTAAAGATGTAGTGTCACAGACAAAACACATATTCTTTGCCTAAACTGTGTCATTGTAAACATTTTCTGAAGCTGACTGCAAACACATTGCTATTGCAGCTTACCAGCTCCACTGTCTTTAACAAACCTGGACGTATTTCATACCACTGTGAGTTCAAAAATCTGATTCCTTTTGCCAGAGACAGTGTGCAGAAATGGAGTCAGAAATTAGTATGTCCATTCTATCGAACGTGAATTCTAGTGTAGCTCATTTTATTTGTTTTTCACAGTGTAAGAAATGATCAAAGGTTTTCTGGAGTAAAATTCAGTGGGGCCCTGCATGAGGATCCTGTCAGGTGTTGTGCAGGTGTCATAAGCTTTTTAGTCTTTCTCTTTTTCTCTATTATGGTTAAAGAGCAGGGGATGGATTCACACTCCCTCTGTGAGTTATTAAAAGTAGATACAGAGCTTAGACAAATTTGAACTTCTGTAATTTGCTGGTAAATTAATTACAGGAACTCATCTAATGAACATTAAGTACATAACAATGTACTGCAGCCAGCTCTAGAGTCCTCAGTATAGGAAAGACATCTATTGGAGCAGATCCAGAGGAGGGCCACAAAAATGACCAGAAGGATGGAACCCCTCTCCTTTGGAGAAAGTATGAGAGAGTTTGACTTCTTCATCCTGGAGAAGAGAAAGCTCTGAGGAGACCTTTCTGTGGCCTTTCAGTAGATAAAGGAGTTTTAGAAGAAATTGGGGCAAACATTTTATCATTTTATCATTTTATTGCCTGTTTAAATAGGACAAGGAATAATGGCTTTAAACTAAAAGAGTAGATTCAGACTACAGGCAAGGAAGAATTTTTTTGATCATGCGGGTGGTGAAACACTGGAACATATTGCCTACAGAGGTCGTAGATGCCCCATTCCTGGAAACATTCAAAGTGAGTTTGGATGAGGCTCTGAGCAACCTGATATAGTTAAAGATGCCCCTGCTCATTGCAAGGACATTAGACCAGATTACATTTAAAGTTCCCGTCCAACTCAAACTATTCTATGATTGTATGACAACATTTTACAAGGTTATTACCTTCTTTTTTTTCCTTTTTTTTTTTCTTTTTTCCTTTTTTTTTTTTTTTTTCCCCCTCCTGTTGAGTCAGGTACAAGAGACAAATCCCACTACTGGAAGTCTTGAAATCATCTCTATTACAGAAGATGAACCATCAGTACCAGAAATTCAATTTTCCTTCAAAAGATTTTTCTGCATACCACAGGCAAAAGTGGACCCCACTGCAGATGGATCTGGTAGGGATACTGCAGAGTTTTTTGACTTTTGAAATCTAAATGGCTAATGTAGGTCTTTAGCTATGCAAAACTATGCTTGCTTACTCAGAGAAAGCAATCACTTAGAGGAAGAGGAAACACAACCTCACTCCCCAAACTGTGAGGTTTGGCAGCATATTAACAGGCGATGACATCTTGTGTCAGCTTGCATACACAAGCATTTTTCACAGCCAGATTATTCACACGTTTCATCCAAATAGCAAATATTTGCCCACACTTTTTAGACACATCTCTGAATGGCTTATTTGAAATTTCACCAACCTGGAAACTGGTTCATTAAAAAACCCGAGTATTCAGCACAGTAGAGTTGGAGGAATAGCATGCTTGTTTGATACTTCATTAACTTCAACAGAGGCAGGCTGAGCATCAAGGATGAAGATGGAGCAATTTAATTTTCTAGGCCATTAGCTACTACAACTGTCTAAGATTTTTGGCATACCAGACAACAACTCCAGTGCCAAAACCAGTTACTCAGCTGCTGCTGAGAGAGTCTGTGTAGGCTGGGATTTACTTGTGTGCCTGTAAGCACTTGGAGTCACTCCTCATCCTTGACTGATTGTAAGTGTCTGCCAAACTCACATTTGAAGCTTGAAGAATGAGGAGTGAAGAGCTGCATGAATTAAAATTGAAGACAAAGTTCTTCCAGTTCCTGTCTGCACTCATGACTGAACTGCGTACTCCATTTTCCCATAGTTTGCCCTTTGTATTTCAGCATACATTTGAAACAAGTGAACCATTCATTATTTACTGTGGAATCTGTTGTTTTCCAGATTGACAATGCCACTAAATTGAGGTCAGCTGTGGAGGTGGTTGGTGAGCAGCACTGATCCAGCTCATGAAATGTATTCAGTAATTACTACTGAAGTGCATTTTAACTTCAAATGTATCTTCTTTTTCCTTGCAAACTCAACACTGCCATTGCTCTATTCTCTTCTTTATAAAAAAAACTTTGAACAGATCACCTTTTCCCACATTTTTAAAACTAGCTTGGGGGTCTGTTGTTTTTTTTGCAAATTTTTTCAGTTAACTTTGCTTCCAAGTTCAAAAGGACCGGTGACTTTCATCCTTCTTGTCTTGAACACCCATTTACTAGCTATTCTTGTTTTTTCCCTATATCCCTGCTCCTGTTCAAATATTTAGGCTCCTCTTACTTGTTTCCATGCCTCTGTTACCCCAAATCTGCAGGAATGCATTGTGCATGTGACTTAGCTCCCCAGTACAGGACGAGCTAGGTGACCTCCAGCTTCATCCCAGGATTTCTGTTGTCTCAGACACAATGCTCAGAGCAGCGTTCAGCTGGGCCTGCAGCTGAAGGGAGAACTGGGACCATGGGTTTGATACTAGAAAGAGTCAGGAGGCATCACAGACAGGAACTCATAAGGAATGTCCTCATAAGGAGGAGATTCAAACTAGTTTGTTCTGTGATACTTTCACTGAAAGTATGTTTTAGTCTATCTGGGTTTTCTCAAATCTTCAGAAGAAGTTTGATTACACAAACAAAACAGGTCTGAATTAAATTTTTATTCTAAGACTTATGTTTTCAGGAGAGGTGCTCATATACTTGTAAAGCTCACAGTGCAATGTAGCCAATGAAAATCAAAATTTAGAGTTCATATTCTCAAATTGCATTAAGGACAAGCAAGGTGCTCTGTAAAGGCACAATTCAGACCCCTCACACTGCAAATGCTGAAGGGGTTTCTGAGAGCACTAGCCAGCCCCAAAGCACTTGGAGCCTTCTCAGCCCCTAAGTGGAGGATCTGATCCCCTCTGGGTCAGGTGAGCTCACAAAGTGTATGCAGGAGCTACTACTGACACCTAGTTTAACATTGGATAAACCTTTTTCATTGCAAACTCAAGCTGGTTTAACTTCACAGAAGCTGTTCTCTCTGTTTTTTTCTAGGAGATATTGAACCACCTTCGATGTGCCATGCTTTTGTCTCCCTAAAATATTTCCCATATATCTGTGGCTTGTTCCTTGCAGTAATCCTAGCAGTTGCCATTGGCCTGGGTGGTGAGTACAATTAGTTATTCATTAAGTTCTCGCTTAACCATACAAACACTTAATTTTTCATGAGCCTTTTACTTAGAATGGAATTAAACTGTTAACTGTGACTTGTTTGCTGAAGTAAAAAGTCTTGTTGATGTGATGGCTTTAAATTTTTACATGTAAGTATAAAATAGACCTGGCACTCATGAGAGGATTGGTGTAATACTTACAATACTGGGGAACCTTCAGATCCAGTACACCTTTCTCTATTAAAACTTCACCCATTCCACTCAGGTGGCAAGCTAAAAGTTTAGAAACTGGAGAAGGCTTCGGGTAGCACGCACCATATTTTTGCCCTGTAATTAATTTATCTAAGTTTGTTTTCAAAAAGAAAACAGAGAATAAGTTGGTTGAGACGGGAAAGCATGACTTGCCCAGGTGTAGGTGCCAAATATGTTGATGCTAGAGCAGTGTCTTCACACTTGCAAGAGGGATAGACTTGTGGGAGGTTGTGTTATCCCCTCAGGAAGACAGTGTACTTGGCCGTATTTTGCAAGGGTCTCCTTGCCTCAGGGTGGAGGCAGCAGCCAGAAACTCACCCTGGAGTGAAACATAAACTGGGTAGAGGGAGCTGGCAAGGCATGAGCCCAGTCATCAAGGCTGACTCATCCTACAAGTCATTACTAATGGATGATTTTAGCAGTACGGTGTAGCAACCTCCAGTTTGTATTTCAAAATTTCCTAGAGTACGGGAGGTTTTTTTTTTTTCTTAACAAGGCAGAAATCTTGCCAGGTAATGGAAGTCAGAAGTGTTAAATTAATAAATTAATATCCAAGTGTTTTCATCACCCTGTTTTCTTTCATTCTTGTTAGTCCAATACAACTGCATTGGGAAGTTTCGTTGCCGGTCATCCTTTAAGTGTATCCAGAAATCAGCCAGGTGCAATGGTGTCTTCAACTGTAAAGAAGGGGAGGATGAGTACAGATGTGGTAATTGAAATTTGATTAAAAATGCCTCCTACCTCCTCTTGTAACATCTGGCACATTATCAAGAAATGCATGTTGTAAGAGTTTGCATGAGACATAAAAGATGGATTATCTATATAACTTCAGAAGAACAATCCCTCTGAGGTGCTGATTTACAGTTTATGAGAAATAAAACTATCTTAAGATAAATGTGACGGTTGCTGAGTGTTGCTACTGCCATATCGGGCATGTTTCTCCATTAGAAGTCTAGATGGTTTTTGACTGCTAGCATTTCCTCTGCCTGTAAGCTGTACCACTGCTGCCTTACGGTGTGCATATAGAACACTCTCTGTATTCACTGGCACACCGTTGCACTGTATTGGTTTTGAAGATTGCAAAAGTCCAATGCTATCTTAAGGGATGTGAGAATGGGAGAGATCAGCACTGCCTTTTGGGCATTGAGTACTGCAGAGTTTGCTGCTTTGTGTGTGGAAAGTATGCCCCTGTGTCTGAGTTTTTCTCTATAATGGTTTCAGGCATCACAGAGACACTTTAAATGGTCCCTACCCATCCTGTGTTATGGAAGATGACTGTGGTGTTTGCAGCCACTGGAGAGAAAGGACTCTAATAATAACAAAATAACTGATTTTTAGATCAGTGCACTTGTAAATCTGGCTCCTGTACCTACAGGTAAGGAGGCAGACAGCTTTCTGTCTGTACAATACAAGGAATGACAAGAACCAGAAGCTTTTGACCCCAGCTAACCCTGCAGAATGCTTTCAGCCTTTGCCATGTTTTCCCCAGGAAGGCTTCAGGCCTCTGTGGAGCCTGTGGGCAATATATCTGCTTCTCTTGTCTGCCTTTGTAATGCCGTAACACTGGCCCACAGGTGCCTGCAGAAAACCCTTGTCCAGCAGTGACCATGTGGATGGCCTCCCTTCTCCATAGGAAGACCATGTAGAGGTGGCCTTTCCAAGATCCAGGTCCAGGTCCAGGTTCTTTCCTGCTTGTCCAGAGCTCTGTGCCCATCAGTGGCTGTGGTGAAGGGTTCAGGAGTGAGCAGGACATGGCAACATGAAGAACAAAGTGATGGGTGATGGCTCTGTACCTGGGCCTCCTGCAGTATTTCCCAATTGGTCTCTTGGCCAGAGGCAGCACAGCTTGCAGCAGTACTAGCTCCATGGCGCAGCTCAGCCCTGTGGGAAGGGCTGTGCTGAGCAGAGCCAGGTTGGTGCAGGGATGATGTCCTTGGGAACTGAGCTCCCTACCTGCACATCTCTCCCCAACCTTTAGATGCCCATTAGACCAGACATGCTAGCCCCATTTCAGCAGAGAGAAGCAGGAAACTCCACAGGAGCCCAGGGACAGCAGGGTGCAAGTGTATCCACCTCTAACCATGCTGTGCAGAACAGGAGGTGCCAACCACCTTCATCACTTACCTTGATAACAGATTTACTCAGTGCCAAGCATCTGTAGCTCCAAATCACTGCAATCAGCAAGACTTGCTTAGGCTCACTGGAGGGCGAAGTAGCCTTCCCCACCTGCTTTAGAGCTAGCATCCTTATCCATTACTAGGATCATAGGTTTTTTTCTCCTGGCTGAACTACCTCAGTGTACCTTGATTCCCTTACTTAAGGGGGAAAGACAAGAGCACAGAAAAATTCTGTCAGAGGATCCAAGTGATGAAAAAGACAAGAAGACTGAATGAGCCAAGAAATGTGAATGCTGCAGTGGTGCATTGACACTGTTGTATACCTGGGGGGGTCTTCTTCACAACCCACTCAGGCTTTTCTCTCCTGAATCTCAAAGTCAGGTTGAGTGGCAAGAAAGCAGTGCTGCAAGTCTTCACTTCTGGGTCCTGGCGAACGGTCTGCTCTGATGACTGGAAAGCAGAGTATGGGAATACTACCTGCAAACACCTGGGTTTCTCAAGGTATGAACACAAAATAGAAGAAACTTTATTTGACATTTTGAACAAACTCTGAGGTTTTCAATATTTCTAATGAAAACCTGTATCAGTCTGTGCTTTAAAAGAAAAGGAACTTAACAAACCACCTTTATGAATGATATGGTTGAGGAGATTTTGGATGATGTAGGAAATAGTCCTGAATACTTGTGCACAGCAAATACCATTTATTACTGCTATAAATCCTGGATGATGGATAAATACAATGGTTTGGTTAAATCTTCCCTGTGGGGTGCAGATTCCTGAATCCTACTTGTCTCTCTGTTAGCCTCTCAGAGGGGCACCAAAAACCCATATGAGAATTTTCCATTTCTTTTATTTCCTCTGTAGGAAAATTGTATTTACAATTCATGTCATGACATCCATTAGGAATTAAGGTCCACCTCACAATAAGAGGGACAATTCCTACTGGATTGATCCCATTCCTGAGAAAGCACATTTTCTTTCACATACTTTCACACAATTGAAAAAGATTTTGAAGTAGTGGCTTGTAATGATGCTCTATTATTTCTTACAGTGGCATTATTCTGATTTCTGCACATTACAGTTAGAAGTATAAAGCTTCTTTGAATAAGTTCTTTGAATAAGTTGCCTTTAGAATAAAATACATCTGAATTGTTCAACAAAAAAGACAAGAAAAAAATTACAAATCATTCATCCTTTCTGCTGCAAAACATAACTCTAGAAAAAAAGGACACAATGAACTTGTTAGTACTTCAGGAAATGGGCCAACCAGTTTCAATAAAAGTTTTATCAAAATATTGGAATTATAATTTACTTTCTCTGCCAGTTAAATGCCTCTCAGCATGTGTGACATCCACATATGATTATGGCAAAAATACATGCATATTATAAGAAGCATTTCTTGGGGAGGATAGGATTACTTTATCAAGTGTCAGAATCCGATTATTGTGGTTGCTACACTGGGTTTTCATTAGCAGAGCTGCTGAATTATTTAAACAGATTACTGAAATGCTGTCTGAGGAAGCTGTGTTTATGGTTTATTTGCAGTTATGTGAGTTCAGGTTACCTGCCTGTGGCCGCAGTTGAAAAACAGTTTCAAAGACATTTTGTATCCCTCAGTCACTGGTTATCAGCTGATCAAGGGACATCCCTGCACAATGCAACAAACCTCAGGTATGCCTCAGCTCGTTCATCCTGACAGAAAGAGATCAGCCAGTAGAAGGAGAGTTACTAACAGTTTGAGATTGTTGCCTGTATTTTCAGGCATGCAGTACTTCATAAGTGGTTGTTATGCATCATAGACCAAGGTTCAGTAGCAGTCTTGCTGGAATACCTAGTAAGTGCCTGTTCCAAGGCCCATTAAAATCAACAAAGGCTTTAAAATGAGTGATTTGAAAAGTCTATTTGTCCCATGATCCCTTTTTTGCAAATAGATAGACACTAGGCACTTATCTTTTTCCACTGTGAAGCAGTTTATTTTGGTTCACAGATCCCTAGATATTTCCCAGTGGGCTTATGAACCCTTTATGGTCCATTTCTTCCTCCACACAATTGCTTGTTTATCTTAGTTACCTTTCACTGGGAAGCAAGCTATGGATCAAAGGAGACTACAGATTACATGTTGAAAATTGCTGATGAGCCTCCCCTTGAAGAAGAGTGAACTACTCTTCAGCAGGGCAGCATATGGTCTCCAGGCTCCCGATGGTGTCTGAGCTCCTAACAAGTATTTCAGCTAAATGTCCTAAGTAGATTGAATGAGTACATGACTTAGTATTCTTCTGATATATGAGTTACTTGTATTTATGTGCACATATCTGTACAGGAAGATGACACAATATTTAAAAAAAAAATAAATCCAGTAATTGTGAATTGGAACTAATACTGCACTGATTTTCTTTTCATCTTAGAGAGGAATGTACTTCTGGAAAAGTGATCATCTTAAAATGTTTGGGTAAGAATTAGGAAAAGTGAAAATAAAATCAGAAACTGTCCTTGACCCACCTCAAAGCAAGAGTTGGGAAGAACTGTGTACTCAGGGCATACTAAACCATAAGTTTATCTCCTCAAATTAAAATTATGTTTCTTATATAAAATTTAACAGAATTCTGGGAAGTGACAATAAGCTGGGAGGGCAGACTGGGAGCATCAGGTATCAGGAGCATTTCAGTGAGAATTACAGAAAGAAGCAGATGTTTAAGGATTGGGAGTTGAGTCCATGGATACCATAATTCCAACTCTTTGCCTCTTGGGGGGGAAAGGGAAATTCTGTCTTAACATTTGAACTTTCATCCCACACCTCTCCATGTCAGCTAGTTTTCATATTGGGTTATGAAAAGTCATAGAACAACAGCAAATAATCATCAGATGCTTTAGCCTGCTTCTGTATGTCCCAGGACCCTGTGCATTTAAGGAAGGCAGAACAGTGGGTTTCACAGCTCACCTGAGCACTATGTTTGCAGGGGAGAAGATGCGAACCCCACAGCCCTCATACCAACTACCAGGCATGATGCTGCAGGGATGGGAGGGAGGAAGAGAAACCTCTGGGAGCAGCCACAGCCCAAGATGTGGGACACAGGGATGGGGTCAGTCCTGCTGCAGAGACCAATCAGTCTCAGCAGTGTTGGGAGTAGAGGGGCTGAAGGTGACCAAAAACATGTCTGTGTTTCCTCCATGGGCCATAACCTTTGCTTTCTGGCAGCTTGTGGGACACGGGCCAGCTATGGGCCACGGATAGTGGGGGGCAATGCATCCTCCCCCCGGCAGTGGCCCTGGCAGGTCAGCCTGCAGTTCCATGGGCACCACCTCTGTGGAGGGTCTGTCATCACCCCACGCTGGATCATCACAGCTGCCCACTGTGTCTATGAGTAAGTCCTTAAATCATCTTGCTCAGGGTGTCCCACTGACCCTGCTTGCAGTGGGTCTGTGTGTGGGGCCACTGCAGAGAAGAGTTAATATGCTGTGTTTTCTCCTAAAAATAAAATGCAAGGAGATATTGTGTTATCCTTATTTCATGGGCTTGTTCCACAACATTTAACCAATCTCTCTCTCTTCTTGCACCAGTGCAGGTATCTATTGAAAAAAAGATCTCCTCAAGAAGTGGTCCAAATCAGTTTTCAGATAATCTGTGTGCTCCCAGCTTCCTGGGAAATTAGCTTAAAACAATATTTAAGTGCTAGATTCTAGAAATTGCTAGCTGCAATTTCTGTACATTGCATGTGAGTTAAATGCTCAGAAGGAATTAGTACTTGGTTACTCTGGTATGCTGGAGCTCCAAAATAGATTACATGATCCTTGTCAAGTTGACAGGATCAATCAGTGGTAGTTAGTGAGTTGTACTATGCTTAGTGCCCTTTATCACATACTCACTTCTCCTTTTTATGTTGTTAGGGGTAGTCTTTGAGTTGTAAATAGATGCTAAACAGTTATTTAGACTCCTCTTCTTTGTGTAGTTATAAACATAGCCCTCTCTCTTATTTATAATTTTTGTTTATTTGTTTGTTTTCATCTTGTTTGTTGCTTATAGGGCAGGAGAGCTCTTCTCCCTCTTACAAACTTCAGGTCACTTTCACACAGAAGGAGTTGAAAGGGACCTCTGAAGATCATCTAGTCCAATCCCCCTGCCAAAACAGGTTCACCTAGAGCAGATTGCACAGGTGGCGTTTGAAAGTCTCCAGAGAAGGAGACTCCAAACCTCTCTGGGCAGCCTGTTCTAGTGCTCCAACACCCTCACAGTAAAGAAGTTTATCCTTACATTCAGAAGGAACTTCCTGTCTTCTAATTTGTGCCATTTCACCAAAGACATTAGACAGATAAAATGGGATTTGTCTGACCATTTTTAGGCACTCAGCACATGGCTACCTGCTTCTGAGCAAGTCCTGTAGGGTTCTTTTATACCCAGTAGAAAGAAGAGATGGGACAGACAAATCCCACTCCTAGATTCTATTTAAAGCCTGTGTTGACATAAAATGAATGATGTAAAATTAATTGAAGCATTTTAGGACTTTTGTCCTTAGCTGTGTTCCTCACAACCCAGTTGACCATGGTAAGTTCAAAGGCTGACAGGGATGGGAGCTGGCAACACAACCCACATCCCTGGAGTCTTTTCCCAGCACTGCTGCTAACTCACTGGTAGCCTGGTGGAGTGAAGCCAAGAGAAGAGGAGCTGCTTGTGTGCTGGATGATGAAAGGTGTGGCTGCTCGTGAATTGAGGGCAGAAGCACCTTCCAGAAGGAAAGCCTCTCCCTTGAAAATGCCTTGCCACAAATGTTGAGCTCACCAGATGTCTGAGCACAGATATGCCAGGCAGCAGTAGTGACAGTTGTGGGGTCACATAGGAGGACACACAGGCAGGCCAGTGCAAAACTCATATATTTGTAGAAAGCTGCACAGATAACATATGCCAGTGACCCAGTGTGTTACTTAGATTAGTCACCCTTTCTATATATATTTTTTAATTAGATGCAAAACATAGCCAATATTAACAGATAGGTAAGCAAATACAGCAGACTATAGCTTTTTTCCTGTAAAGTTTTATGTGGTTCATAAGCTCAGGAGACAATTGGAAAAGCTGAGGGTTTTCCTGAAGGTTTTTCACTCTCTCCTACCTCTTTGTTTCAGCCTGTACTTGCCAAGCTCATGGAGTGTGCAGGTTGGTTTTGTGACTCATCAAGACACCCAGGTTCACCCATACTCAGTGGAAAAGATTATATACCATCGAAATTATAAACCCAAAACAATGGGAAATGATATAGCACTGATGAAACTGGCAGCACCGCTTACTCTCAATGGTAATTCTTTCTGTTAGCTTTCCTTTGACTTTCTCACCTTTCTAGCTGAAAGCAAGAATGGTCTGTCCTAGTACAGACAGGGAAATTTATGTTGGCACCCTAAGCCTGACCCAGGACAGTTGAGTGGGTCCCTGCTGCTTCTAAAATCAATGAGAGTTATGCAGCAAAGATGTAGCCTGTCTGCTGAAGTGATGGCAAGGCAACAGATCCCTGTTCAGATTGCATCAGCAGAAACCCCATGGCCTCAGGTTCAGGAACAACTCTATACTTGATAGCCAGGCACAGAGACCAACAACATGATCACAGGGCTCTGCAAAGTCTTCCCAGTCCATTCTGGTATTGCCATTTAATAATAGGCAAACATTAACTTTATTATTTCTAAATATTTTTCCTATCTAAAATAAACACCCCACTTCATTTTACTTGGAGGCCACAAAGGTTTTTATCATGTCCTTTCTGTGAGTGTAGGGAGATTCGGCAGTGTCCAAAGCTGAAAATCTAGCTTATATTTCAAAGACAAGAAAAAGCAATTAAACTATAATGATGCTTTAAAATGAAAGCTACTTTTATTTTCTCAGCAGGATACTACCTACAGCTGACATAGTTAGTGAATTGAAATAATGTATAATAATATTGTAAGAATTTAAATGATCACCTGCCAGTACCTCCTCATCACTGTAAACTCTACTCTTTCTGATGCATCTGGATTGTCAGTTCATAAATCAATTCTCTTGAAATACTTTAAATTTCCACTTTGAATGAAAATTAAGCTTGATTTTATATCTTGTTTATATCTTAGCTAGTGCTGTTTTCTTTTGCTCAGGATCACGGTTCTGGGAGGCTGTCAAAACCAGTTACGGCTCCACACCTGAGTGAGCTACTTGCTATGCCCCGGGGGGCTGGGGACAGACCCAGGGGGGCTTGAAGGCTCCGGGCTGGAGGCTTGATGCTTTGAGCTGGGTTCATTGCACTATGGAGAACTGAATCACTAAGAACTGCCCTGTAATACCTTGTATATTCTCTCCCTTTGTTCAGTGATGATGTGTGCTCATCTTGATGTGCCACAGTTTGTCCCTGCAAGCATCAAACACTGCCTGCATTGCACAGCATTCAGTGCCCCAGAGCACAGAGGCACCGAAACTCTGTGAGCTGATGGGTGGGAAGCAAAGAGCACCCCAGACATCTGGTTGCCCTTTCAGAAAAGCGCAGAGATGTGCATGCATGGCTCTTTGTACATGCAGCTGCACAGAACCTGTTAGGAGGTGCTATCTGTCATGCCATGGTTAACCAAGGTCATTTCTCTGCCTGAGCAGTGTGCTGTGGGGTCTCTGATCTGCCCATCAGGCTGCCTACGTGGTGCATTTCTTGTTTGTTCATTCTTCAATTCATTGACCTGCCAACACCTCCTTCTGTTGCTCCATACTTGAAACTAATTAGGCCTGGTGCAGGTTCTATTTCACACCTATGGCATCGGCCATAAGACAAAGGACCTGAAGAACTGCCAGGCTATTTATGTGGGGAGTGGGTGGTGCAAATCTATTGCAATCCTTAAGTTTTACTGAGGCATATATTTTTTTGCTACATTTTAAAAGCAACTTTCACTTTTCTCTCTCTCTCTTTTTCTTTTTTTTTTAATTAGGTCACATAGAGCCAATTTGTCTGCCTAATTTTGGTGAACAGTTCCCAGAAGGGAAAATGTGTTGGGTATCAGGATGGGGAGCAACTGAGGAAGGAGGTATTTTAAATGGTCTGCTTTTGATTACACTACATGACAACATCTCACACACAGTAAATATAGGATTTGGCTGGAGCATTGTTCAACATTAAGTTTTCTGGAATATCGGGGGGGGGGGGGGGGGGGGAGACACCCTCCCCCCCCTTTTTCTTTTGTGGGGGGGGTGGAAGGAAGACACACCCCCAGACGTGTGGTTGTGGCCCCGGGGGCGACCCTGTGTTTTGTCTCCCTTC
>JANIJG010021231.1:37623-49676 GCA_024611175.1 Megaceryle torquata
GGGGGGGGGGGGGAAGGATGACATATTCCTAAATTTTATGCTCACCTTTAACTGCAAAACTGCTGTACAAACCCCTATCACAAGGAATAGATGGGTACACTCTATCTGCAACATTGTACTCAGCCTCAGTCAAACAGGCTGTATCCTTTGTAATTTCAGGTATAGAAAGCATGGCATGAATGCAAGAATTGTCCACCCATTTTTTTCAGAGAAAATATGTACATGTTTTCAGGCAGGTTGGATGATGTAGAAATTTGATCTCTGAATAATGTCACAAAGAAAAGGGATTTTAAATTTTTTTTCTTTTTTTTCTTACCATGACTCACAGATCATGTTAATTAATAATATACTGAATCACTTCCATGTAAAAATGCTTGAATTCTCAGGTCATTGTTTTTTATCACTCTTCATTCATTTCATTTAATGTGTTCTTGTTCAGAGAACAAGAACAGTATGTTATCTGACCTACAGATAATAGCAGAAGGTAGGAAAAAAATGAAAGCAAGGTTTACAACATAAAAAGTCAGCTATAAATTGGCAAGAGACATTTAGAATATGCACCAATGTTCCCATTTGTAGAAATGATCCATTCAGAGGCTGAATAAAAGAAATATTTATAAAATAAATCAGATGTTTCCAGATAATTTGTTGACTGACAGAACAGGTGATAAAGTCAAGAAAAATTTTGGGACTAGTATTGAAGACAGTGTCCAATTAACTTTTAAGTTCATTACTGTCACTGATTGTCTAGTTTGAAGTGAAAACATACTGTACATCTTTATATTATATCTTGTGATAATCCACAGCTCTACAGAGTTGCTAGTTACTGGATTCTGTAAGTGATGAGACATCTAGTTGCCTTATTTGTATGTTGCAATTTTAAACATATTTCTTTCACCCTTGCTTGCCTGTTCTTCATGCCAAAACATTTTCTGTTTATAATTAGAGATTAGTTTCAAGGATAGAGAGCTTTTTCTTTGCTTTTTTTTTGTTTGTGGTTTGTTTTCTTTCTTTAACAGGTGACACATCTGACACCATGAATTATGCAGGTGTTCCTCTGATTTCTAATGCAATTTGCAATCACAGGGATGTCTATGGTGGGATCATAACTCCTTCAATGCTTTGTGCTGGTTTCCTAAAGGGAGGGGTAGACACCTGCCAGGTATGGAAGTTTCCAAACTGTAACTGTTCTCATTAACAGCAGCAATGGAAAAGCATGAATGATAAGTTATCAGAAGGCACTCCCAGGCTTTTCTCAGGCAAACACTTGGGTTTGTGCCATTTACTCTGTTTACCATGAATACTGATCACTGACTGTGCATGCATTCATACGCTACAATTCCCTTATATTTCTTCTGTGGATTTTATCTACTACTGCTGAAGCCAAATTTACTTAAGATGTTTTTTCATTTAATTTCTCTCATGTACTACATACAGCATGTGCTGTCCTTTCTTTGCCTTGGCTGTGGCCACTGCACTGCATTGTGAGCAGACCTGGAGACCTGCAAGGTGTAGAAACCCTGTGGTGAAAAGCAGCTGAAGCACATACCAATAGAGAAGGAGAAGCATGCAATTTTAGAAAGAGTAGAGTAAGGCAGGGGAAGGAAGAAAAGGAGAGGCATTTGAGTAACTCAGAATACTCAGACTGGTAATGACTCTGGGAGAGAGAGCTTCATAGCAGTGATGGATCAGAGAATCCTTCACAATACAGGGTGGTGGTGATTCAGAATAACTGTCAGAGTCATGATGGTGCCCACACACTAATATGGGCTCACCTAGCTAGTTATGGATGTAGAGCAAGGACTGGGGAGGAACTCCATATTTCTAGATTTACTCAGTCCCAGTTTCACATGGGAGAAGACAAAGCAAGGACATTAGGTGCAAAAATCTTTGTTTAAGCACCTGTTTGCACAACCCCTCAGGAAGGTACCTGGCACCAGCATGTCATTGTGCCTGGGAATGCTGACCAAAGACAGCATGCTCAGTCTAAGTCTCCAAGTGACAAGATGAGCCGTACTTGCCAAAAGGAGAGGCTTGTTCCAAATTCCCTTTTTTTTTTCTGCTCTTGTGCTGGCTCTGATGCTCATAGGGCAGGAAACAGCACCAGCAAAATAAACTGAGTTTTCAGTACTTAGATGTGAGTTCATGAAAGTCAAATCTGCTTAGATTCTTGTCTGTGAAGAGCCAGAAAAGCAGTGTGTGAGAGAACATGCAGGAGCAGGCAGAGGAGGAGGTGAGGTACAAGCTTGTGGTTGTAACCCTGGGTTCATCTCAGCTCAATAGCTAGGAGGTTTTTGAGAGAAACAGCTGTGAGAGACTGAAGACCATGACATGGAAACTGCAGGTTAGTGACGCCCTGCCTGCAGGACAAGGAACATTCCTCGGCACCCGAATGTTGTTCAGCAGGAGGCTTCATGGTTGCTTCTTTTGTACTGTACTGCTAATTGGGGAAAGAATAATATGATCTAACACACACCTCTAAGAAGTCTCCAACTTCTGCTGTAACACACTTTTCTGAGGACCCAGAAAAGAGCAGAAACAGGAGACTTTGCACTACTGGACTATACCCATGCCTTTACCTGGCCAAACAGATGTTCCCCTCCTTTTCTGGGGCACTGACATTTGTTTTAATTCTTTGTCCTCCAGGGGGATAGTGGGGGCCCTTTAGCATGTGAAGATATGAGCATCTGGAAGTTGGTGGGGACCACCAGCTTCGGAGTTGGCTGTGCAGAAAAGAACAAGCCAGGTGTCTACAGCCGAACCACCTCCTTCCTGGACTGGATACATGAACAGATGGAGGTCTGTTTTTACCCCGTTTCTCCATCTCTGGTTGTTGCTTTGCTCTGCCTGTGCCACACAAGGTTTAGCTCATATTTGTCACAGCTGAGTTGTGTCCTATGGACACATGTGACTTGAGGGTGTGTTTGGGGATTGGGGCAGGTCCATATGCCAAGCTGACAGAGCAGTGTGTGGAGGTCTTAGCAAGATGTGGGGTGCACTGGTGCCAGGGCAGAGAGGGGACAGGAGCATGGGAATGATCGGGGAGGACAGCTGGAGGCACAGAGCAGGAAACAGAAATGTCTGAAAGGGCTGACATGGGGGCAAGGGAAGAGATACTGGGGGACTTTACCTGAAGCTGAGAGGCTACTACAAAAAAAACCTGGGGAGTGAAAGCTGAAGGGGCCAAAGAAGTCAAGGAGGGAGTGAGATAGTGCTGGCTGGAAGGATAAGAGAGCAGAGAAAATGAAGTGGGGGATTGCTGCAGCCACTTTCACCTGACCCAAGTATGACCCACTTTCAGAAGACAAGATTCTCTATTTTCAGTACCCCTTCAGTGCTTCCAGAAAGTTGCTAGGTTCAGTCAGCTGAGCAGGGAGAGTCATTGTGCTTTAGGTGCACTCCTAGGCATGGATCTGTTGCCTAATTAGAGGCATCTAGAATAATTTTAGAGAGCTCAGGCTGTTCTGTCTATCTCCCAGGTGTCCCTGCAGAAAGGCAAGGATCTGTAGATAGCTCTGGACTGTATCCACCATCCCCATGGGGATGTCTCAGATATCTTACAATGGTTCAGGTAAATATGATAGAGGATCAGTGGGAGACTTCTTGGTCCTTCTGGACCAACTGCTGGACATCAGGCAAAAGGCACTAAGACACCTCAAGGGACACCAGATAGTGCATGTGAAAGGCATGTGAACTGCTGTGGTAGGAGCCTAGACACACAGCTCACAGGTAGATGCCTATGCACAGGCTCTTGCCATTTTTTTTAGCTTGATGGCAAAGCCACCCTAAGCACCAAAGGGTACGTCCCATCCTGCTCTAGCCTGGTCCTCACAGACAGTGGTCCCAGTGCTGCTATTCCAGCACCCAGTTTGCTACAATTAATGAATGAATAGCAGTGATGCTATTCCAGCATGGACAATATAGCCCCCAGCCCTGACAACTGCCTGTGCCACCATAATGGCATCTGATGGAACCACTGCTGCTCCCAACTTGTTTGTGAAATATGTGAGATTTTCTCCTCAAACCAAAGTTCTAATGTCATGCATTCACAGATGATGAAATGCTCAAAATTAAGATTATGTGTACAATTTTAGTTCAGCCCCACATCTGTGTACTATATGACACATGCTGTTTTCACAACCTGTATTACACATGAGAATTATGCTATCACATGCCTGTCACTCAACAAAGCCAGACAGGATAACATTTATAAATCTTTAAGACCTCTAATACTGCTTTTTTTTTTTTTTCTCCCCAAATATATAGAACATTGTGATTATTTTGCAGATACAGAAGCCCAGACATTTCAGATTAAAAGTTCATATCCCATGAAAGCACAGATCTCCATTGTAAAGAAGTGATCAAGGGGAAGGCAGTACAGCTAAATTTCTGTTTAGCTAAATATTAACATATTTTTTTCACAGGGTTATCCTTCATATGTAAGCATTAATTCATTAATTTATCCTCTTAGGATTTTCAACTGCAGCATGGAAATACAGACACCTTTTAATGGACTCTAAAACAAATCAAAAGAAAGTAGAACTAATGTGCCTTTGAAAATGGGACCAAGGGAGGGGCTTGCACCTGGCAGAGCTGTATTGTGGCATAAGGGTCCTGATCTGCTCTTACCTGCTATTGCTTACCGTGGACTGGAGTTCATTTGGTCTCTCCATAAATTTCTGTGCTTTCCTCAAACAAAATTAAGTCTCATAGCTAAGGCTTAACAAAGGAGTTAGGAAAGAGATTCTGATCTAAGAGATGCATAATTGCAAGATAAGGAACTTGGCCATCGGCATGCCCTTAAAAGCTTTCTCTCTAAAAATTAGTTCACCTGTCAAGGCCAATCATCTAATGCAAGGCATGATCAAAGAGTGTTTTCTGATCTTCCATTTCTAGTTTTGAAATATGAATAAAACACTTCTGTCTCTCAGATTTTCAGAAGAATACAAACATTTTGTTAAAGGATCTCTCCCGAGAGTACAAAGAAAAGTTTTTCATTACTTTCCACTAAGTGGTGAAACTTAGTTAATGTCACTTAGCAAGATGCTTCTCCAAATTGTAAACAGAATTTCTTCCGCATCATTCTGAAAAGCTCTCCCACAAGGGCGGAAGCAAAAGTTTATAGCACTAATGGGAGTATGAGTGACCTATATACCTTACTGTCTGAGAAATATGCATCAGCTAATAATCCAAATCGACATGAAAGTTTCCCACCCCAGGAAAAAAGAAAACAAAAAAAGAATCAAGCAATGAAACAACCAAGAGTAAACAAAATAAGCTCCTTCAAAGCCTACTTAGCTCCCTATATGCATCTCATGCATACAGTATCTACCACTATTACGGTTCTATTCCTCCGTCCCCCATATCTATATTTCTTTATGAGTGTTATGTTTGTGTCTCAGCTCATGCAAGGCTGAGAACCAGTGAAATAAAGCAGTGAGAGAAGCTGATGGCATTTGCTCAGGTTTATAACACCCACAATGGAAATCATATCACACCTCTTTTGTTGAGGTGGTGTGTCTTTCTGAAGAATTTTAGCTGGCAGAACTTGCTTCAGCAGCCCTATGGTTCCTTCTGTGACTCTAGTTCAGCAGAGGAACAAAAAAAAAAAAAGTCATTCTCTTTAAGAGTTAAGTAGGTGGCAACATGAGCATTTGCATAGATGCATAACTGGTTTTGCTTCCCAGAGAGAAGAACTGCAAACCTGAGGAAAGTGACAGTGTGCTGAGCTTCTGAAAACCCACATCATGCTCCAGCCCCACAGAAGGACCTACCACACACTTCTGGACACCTGCTCTGAGCTTTGTACCTTCACAGACTACTTTTTACCATTTATTTTTTGTACTGGTAACTGTACTTAACAAAAACTGTTGCACATTCAGCCTCTTTTGGATGGAAGAGGCAGTTGGATGCTGAATGATGGGCATGTGTATTTACTGTCAACTACAAATTTCACATGTAGAAAAAGTGCTAAGACCGATAACCCAGGATGCTATCACAATGATGTTTTGCAGGCACTGTGAGTAAAAACTAGAGCTACTAGAGAAACTTCAGATCAGGTTGCTAGGTATTATTTTAGTACTTACCTTCCAAGAACCAGACTACAAAAAGACTTTGTTCCTGAAAGTATTAATATATAAGGTCCATGTTCTGTTGCACAGGCATCAGCAGCTTTCTTTGAAGCCATAAAGCATGCAGCAAGCAAGCAGTCAATAATTTTGGCAATAATTTGGCAAGTATGTTAAACTCTCATAAGGAAAAATTCAAATAATTTATCACATGGCTGTGAACTAAGTCTGTAAAAACTGAATTCTTAGTTGTTCTCTTGTGGTAAATAACTCCGAAATGAGCAATGCCCAGGTTGTAACTTTACTGGAAAAATTCTGAGATTACTATATGGTCTTAAAGGGAAGAGGAGCTTCTTTTCTGCGTTTCAGTAGGGTAGAGAACCAAAATCATTGCTCTATCTTCAATACACCATATAGTGCAATAGCCATTGAATACTCCCAAGCTTCCCAAGTTCACATCAGCTAGTACAGTTTACCAAGGCACTCACGGTCAGTTGCCTTCCTTGTTTTCCCTCCCTTTCTCTATGCACAGGTCAATATAGATCCCACACTCTTTGTACCTATTAGTGACATCAGTGGTACAGATGAACCAATGCCAGACAGGCAAGGGATAAAAAATATCTGAAGTGCTGCTGTGCTTCTGCTTTACAAGCCATTTCAATATAACAGCCTTGTCTTGGTTGTTTTGCTTTTAGTTTAGCTTAGTTTAGTTTAGTTTAGTTTTTTATTATTATTTGTCTGGTTTGTTTGTTTATTTTGGGTTTGGTTCTTTTTGGTTTTTGGTGGGTGTAGGAGCAGGGGGCAGAGGGTAAACTCTTGCTAAGTTTGCACTTACCCTTTGCAAAAATCCTGGGATGGAAGTTGTCAGTTTTAGAATTGATTCCTGGGACTAGGTAGGCAGAGTAATGGATAATATTGTCAGAGTTTTTTCAATATTAGCCAAAATTGATTATATTGTCTGATCAAGTACTTCTAATCTGCTTGAAATGTGGCTTTGGATGCAGTCTGTATGCTTCTAAATCAGTATCTGCATCATCACTGTCATCCACCACTGATGCAAGAAAGAGGTGTCAGGACTAGAACTGCATTCTCACTGCAACGAGCTGGGTCAAAATTGAGAGAGAATGGTAAACCCATGCAAACTGTCAACCTCCACATTGTTCTGTGGACACAAACTTTGATTTCAGAGGACACTGCATCAATACCTTTCACCCTGGCTAAAGAAACTGCAGCACAATAGAAACAGAACTTCCCAAAAGGTCATGTTGTTAAACAGAAGAGGGAAGCATTATTGCAAAGCTGACACAAAAGCTGGAATGAAATGGGAAATTTCAACTTGGCAGAACCATGAGAGAATTAAAAGAAAGAATGTTGAACCCCTGTGTAACCAAGACATTTTCAGAAAAGTCCCAAACATGGCTCATGTTTTAGCATTATCAGCAGTCTGGAGATGAGGGCACTGCTTCCTGAGCTCACAGAGTTGTTATTTCATATTTCTGAAAGGAGCCCTGAAAAATCCTTTTGAACTCCTATTTCCATATAAAGACTGTATAATAAGTATCCATTGTGGCCAGCCTTTACATTGAAGAGAAATCCAATGTAAAAAGTAGAGAGCTAGCATACTCTTCCCAGCAAGAAGGTACAATGACCTCAGATTAATGACAGTCACTTATGAGTAGACCTGGCCCAGCGACCCTGCAAATCTTTCTTCTTATTTCTGTTGTGCCCCTTGCTGAGGTGTCTTAGGTATAGGCAGAATACAAAAGAGTCACTCTGTAAAGCTGGATTTTCCTCTCCAATTTACACCATTAACATTCATGCCAGTAGTTTTAAAGTAAATCTAATCACAATATTAATGGATTTCTTTGTGTTAACCTAGGTGAAGATAGATGAGGGTTTAGGACATTTGCTGTGGAAAGGATTTTGTACAGCGACAGGCATTCTGTTTCATTCACAGAGAAGTGGGACTGATGAGCTGGTCTCTACTGGTAATTGATATTACAGCTGGAATGAACTGTTAGATGTCAAAGTAACTCTTCAAAGATGTTATGTGCCAGGTTACCAAACCTTTCCTTTTCCTTGGATTTTCTTCTCTCCATTCAATGAAAATAATTGGCTGCACCACATGTGCTTGTACAGAGGCCTGCCAGATCATGTGAGGCTGAAAGCAGCTCTGATTTAACTGATCCCAACTAGGAGTTTCATGCTAAACACCATTGAGGTGTTTAAGATTTTTATACTTAGAGGACTGTATATCTGAAGATGCTGATGAAGCAGCTTCTAGCTTGTGAACTCAGATAGCTATTTAAAATGGTTACTTTGTCATAGGATTATGTTACAGCCATAGTACCCTTTAGAAATACAACCTTCTTGTATGCACAGCCTGTGGAGAAAACTTGCATCAGCATGTAACAGACTCTCAGAAAATGAACCCAATATGTAACTTCACAAGAAATGTCCAGCATGTAAAGAAAAATCATTTTGCCCTTCAGCATCTGTTAGCGTGATAGTTAAGTCTGAAAAGGGAGACAAAAACTGGTAAGTGTGGATGTACCAGATGTGACTTTTATTCAATATGCAGTTTCCCCAGACAATGAAAATATCACATGGATAAACTCTTCTTTGGACAATCTGAATTACTTTTTTTCACTTGAGATGTACAATTGAAAAATACAATTTTTGTAAAGATACACAGATAAACATAAAAACAAATGTCTAGGTTTGGTGTCTGAGAAAGTTAAATTGTTTTCTGAGAAGTGACATGCTTTTAACATGCTAACACATCCTTCACCAGAAAGCAATCACTGCACAGAGGCAAGGATGCTGCACAGCTCTGCTTGTAGGGGCTGTCCCACCAACAAGGTTTTAATGTAAGTCCATAAATCCGAATACAAGAACTGCACATTAAACTTAAAAAAAAAAATAAATAAAAAAATTAGATCTGGCTTATCCAATTTTTTGAGTCTTCAACATCCAAACAAAGCAGGTTGAAATACTCCAGGTGCTTCATTGTAAAACTTGCTGTTTTGGCGACAAACCTAGTTTGACTAGAGAAGTACACACTCTCCAGTATCTCTGTGAGTGTAGTATCAGTTTAAGATGTTCAGATCAAGTTTCTTTCCTTTTCAAATAGCCGTGTGAGAAGCAGTATCACAGTCGTGGGCAGCAGGAGCCTGAGATTACATAAAGCACAGTAAGAAATGAGCTTACTTCAGCTGTTTAACTTTAGGGAAGGTACGAGGAAGTGTTTCTTATCTGAACTGAAAGAGCACTATCCATCATTGCCTTTAATCTCTGTTTTTATGTATCTTACATGAACAGAGGCTTATGAGTGTATTTTGTTGTTTTTGTCACGTTTTCTTTCTGGTGGAGCTCCTACTCCAGTAGAAGACATCAGGTTGTGTCCCCAGCATTGACACCAGTTAGAAAGGGAGGATTTTGAACAGTTTGCTCCAAAATTTGGCAGCAAAGAGGTAAAAATGAAGCCTTGTGGATGGCATAAACTGGTCAGACCACTTTTTTATGATTAAAAGAAAGAAAACTCCATAATTGATTTGGTTTTGACCTTGGTAGCTTCCAGTCTGAGCAATATGAATGTTGAAAGTGCAAGCAAGAGGACAAAAAAAACCCGAATCCCCCATCTCATAATGCTGGAGTGCATATACACAAGGTAAATGCAAGCACACAACTGGCAGCTGAGCAAGAAGCCCAGCCTGGCTTCAGGCATCTACATCAGACGTCTGCTCTGAGGTTGCCAGCACACATCTATATGTCCCCATAGCCAGGGGTGGATACAGCCATATGGTGTAAACAAGCTTGGCAAAATGCAGCCTTAGAAGATAAAGCCAAAGCAACTGCTTGAATCCTTTAGCAGAAGACTAAATAAATTGAAATTATCTGCAGCAGTTGGGATACTGCCCTGTGCACCCATTTTTCAAAGACTGCTCCCTGGGGCAGGGGAAGGATGATGGGGCTCTGGTGTGTGGTTAACCACCTGTATCTTTCCTGATCCTAAAATCAATATGGCCCCCCAGAAGCTTTCAGGTGAGAAAGGGTGGGCAGTAAGGGAGTGAAAAATGAGAAGGGAGGAGTAAAGAATAAGACTGTCTTGAAGCAAAACAACATCAAATGCTTGAGGGTAAAATCATTTGTGCTTAAAATCACAGGTAAATTATAATTCCTTTCTACAGATTTCCCATTTTTTAAAGTATGTTTTGCACAGGCTTAAATGGAAGGCAGTTTTAGACCCCTTTTTTTTAGAACTACTGTGACTGCCATGTGTCATTTATTTGGGCTTGCTTACCCTCAGCAGCATTACCTCTATCAGTAACAAGTTTGAAATGCTTATAATGATATTAAATCCACAGCAGATGGCAGCACACATCTAAAGGTTGCCTACATCCTCTGTTTAAAAAAACCATAAATCTACCAAAACAATTCATGCTTCAATCACTAGAAGGGGGTAATGTGAACACAGTTATGGTTGCCCTCAAGCTCTTGGCCATTTGAGAAGAGATTACCAGGGAGATGCAGCTCCTCCAGCAGAAGAGAGGACTCTCAGGCAGCTGGGAGAATGGTCAGAACATCAGTACACATGCCCAGGTCTCTTGTGGGTGCTGGTTCCAGTTCCCTAAACTGTGTGGATGTCTTGTGTACTAGTGCTGCTGGCTCCTCATCACAGGACCATAGGATGTCAGGGGATGGAAGGGACCCTGGAGATCCTTGAGTACAACCCCCCTGCCAGAGCAGGACCATACAATCTAGCACAGGTCACAAAGGAACTCATCTAGACAGGTCTTGAAAATCTCCAGAGAAGGAGACTCACCTCTCTGGAGAGTCTGTTCCAGTGCTCTGTCACCCTTACAGTAAAGAAGTTCCTCCTCATGTTGAGGTGGAACTTCCTGTGCTCCAGCTTACATCCATTCCCCCTTGTCCTATCACAGGGCACAAGTGAAAAGACGCTGCCCCCCTCCTTCTGACACTCAGCCCTCATATATTTATAAACATTTATTAAATCCCCTCTCAGTCTTCTCTTCTCCAGACTAAAGAGCCCCAGGTGTCTCAGCCTTTCCTCATGAGGCATGTGTTCCAGTCCTTTCATCATCCTTGTAGCCCTCCATTGGACTCATGCTACAGGATGCCCTGGAAATCACAGTCTCAGGCTTTCTTATGCTTTGGTATACTTAAAAGTGATATATTTGATATTTTAAAAATATTAAAGAATTACAGTGGAATAACAGAAAGATGTCACTGCAGAGATGGTCTTGATCCAAAGATGTATGTTGAGCAGTAACATCTCCAACTATCTGGCTAGACTATTCCCATCTGAGACTGAAACTATAATTGGACAGTAACAGTGAAAAAGAACCTTTTCTCTACAAAATATTTTCTGTCACTCACCAATGGCAGGAAAAAAAAAAAAAGAAAAAAAATTTAGAGATTTTACAACCTTTCTTTTTCCTAGTACTTTTACTAAGACTAGGATGGTATCACAGCTTACAAATCTCAAGGCAAAACCATAGGTGTCACATGCAAATATTTCTGTACAGATACCCAGTGTTAGGCACATAGAGTCATGTGCAGATGCCCATTAGATAGCTTAATTTTAAGAAACCATTAAAGGTGGTTAGGAAAATAGAAGCAAAGGATCTCCAGAAACAAATTACTTCATCACACTGTGGTTGCAGCAAGAGTGGAGGAAAAGGTGGTCATCAGGACTGGGGAAGTGATGGTGTCCCTGCACTCAGCACTAGTGAGGTCACACCTCAAATACTGTGCTCAGTTTTGGGCCCCTCACTATAAGAAAGACAGTGAGGTGCTGGGGAGTATCCAAAGAAGGCCAGTGAAACTGGTGAAGGGCCAGGAGAACAGGTCCTGTGAAGAGTGGCTGAGGGTGCTGGGGTTGTTTAGCTTGGAGAAAAGGAGGCTCGGGGGACACCTTCTCACTCTCTACAACTACCTGAAGAGAGGTTGTTGTGAGATGGG
>JANIJG010021234.1:0-18643 GCA_024611175.1 Megaceryle torquata
AACAACTACCAAACAAAAATAACACCATCCCCACTCCTTCTCCCCCAAACATAAAACCCCCAACAACCCTCCTGAAAAGCCAACCAACCAATCCCCCCCTCAATAAACAAAAAAATAATCCTCAAAAAAAATTTGCTTAAAACAAAAACCCCACAACCATCCAACCCCAAAAAAAGCCTACCAAACCACCCTTCCCCACAAATGAACAAACAAAACAATACCTCACATAAACACACAGCAAAACAACCAGTGTTTCTGGGAGCTCCACTGGGAGGGAGGGAGTCCAGTTTTTGAGAAGTGCTAAGTCTGGAAACAGGCTGTGTGTAGGTCCTCCTACTGTTCATTTTGGTTTATGGGTGGAGATGGTGCTGGGCTTTCTGTGCCTGGGATATTCTGAGCCCTGTTATAGTGGTGCTGGTGTGGGTATGGTGTCTTATGTCCCCCTGTAGTTTCTCAGACAGATTGGGGGTTTGGGTACCCTGCTCTGTGTTCAGCAAGATGCTGCTGAAATATTCTGAATGTACTTGGTGAGTTGGATGCTGTCAGGGAGCACTGGAGGGTCTGGTTGCACTTGTGCTACTGAGAAAATCCATGGTGTTATTTCTGTGTTGGAAACCCCTGTCCTTCTCTGAGGTATCTTGAGATTAAATCAGATTAAAAATGACTCAATTGTTTTTGAGAGCCTGAGCACTGCTGTGTGGCTTGGAAATAGCTGTTCTTCAAGGGAAGACAGTCACACCAATGTCAGCTGCTGTTTGTTACTGTGCAAATGTCTTTCCCAAGTTCTGCCAGAACAGGTAGGAAGCCAAAATCAGAAATAAAGGGGCTGGAGTGACTTAAATACAGTCAACAGGTGCCCTTAAATTAGTGCAAGTCGTTCGTGTTACTATAGGGATCAAGAACTGATCTTCTCCATTTGCTTTTCATCAGACAGTTGAGATAACTTTAAAGAGAATTTGGCCAGGGGAGATTATAAAGGAAGGAATTTGCTTCTTAAATAAATAGTCTGCTCTCCATTGTTGGAGACTTAACAGGCTGATAAAAGCCTGCTGGAATGAAAGGGAGTCTGGAAAACCCGTTTCAGGTCTGCCTTGCTCTAAAGTTTCTGAGACCAAAGACTTTTTTTGAATTTTTGAATACAAGCTCAACTTGACCTAGTGGCTTGATTTATCTTCATTTCTTCTTATGAATAAAGGAATTTGCTAGGCATGCAGGGGTTTTAAATTTTTTTTTTTTTTTTTTTTCCCCAGAAATTGCTTATAACTTAGTTTAAAATAAATGGAGGAACTACACAAACTGATGTCCTGGTCTTTAGAAATACTTGACTTTTAAATTTGGGTGGGAGTGTATGGAATCAGTTGCCTGCTGCTTGAAATGTGCCTTGTCATTCATCTTTTAAGAGGCATGCTTCCCCCCCCCCACACTATCTTTATAACCCCATTAGGTGGATGTTGTTAAATATGGGTGGAGGGGTGACCAACTGCTGGTTTCCTTGTCTCCTCTCTTTTTTAGAAATGCACTTTGTATTTAAAAATAAATACAAAACAGAACAACCCCAGATGCAGCTTTACAGTGGTAAAATGTGATCTCTGCTCAGTTACCCAGGGCAGAGATGCCCTTTGCCTGTTTTTTTTTAAATTTTTTTAATTTTTTTTTAAGCTGTTCCTGCTATGCTGGGCTGTGCTCCCTGGCAGGGCAGCTGGCTCAAAATAAGAATTGTAGATGGGTTTTGTCATCTCTGCAGCAAATTGGAGAGGTAAGGGAGACAAGAAGCAAAGAGTATAAATGTTTGGGATTTATAAAAAAAAAAGTGATTGTGGAAGTTCCCCAGTGATGTGACATTAGTTCTGGGCATGTTATTGATACAATTACAACATAATAAAAGCCTGGTGGTGCTGATTCAGTGATTCATTTTCTGTTCTGTGGGATTGGTTTAATTAACTTTTCCTTTAGAGGGAAAGAGGAAAATATGAAATATTTGGAGTGTCCATCTTGCTGTGCATTGCTGAAAGCAAGCTCCTCATCGGCTGACCCCAAGCTCGGCCAGCTCAACGCTCCCTGCTGCCTTCCCACAGGGCTGGCTTTGGTGAGGCTGCTCTGACCCCCGTGATCTCTGCCCTGTGGAGCAGCAGTTTGTTTCCTGCTCTATTGCAAACTACCAGCCAGCTTGGAGAGCACTGGATGGAGATGAAAGCACTGTTTCATGTGCAGTAAATCTCATCTGCAAGAGCAGTGTTCACCCCACACAAATGGTGGGTGCAAAGTTTGATGCTCTCCAAGCAAAGGCTTCCATCCATCCTCAGGCGCTCCTGCATCAGGGCTCTGCTGTGCCTCTTCCCAGTGGCCCCGCTGCATGGTGCATCCCTGAACTGGTGGCCAGAGATGGAGAGGAGCTTGGACTTGAACCTTGACCCTTATGTAGGATTCAGCACCAGGAAGGGGGCATGGAGTGCGTGGGGAGAGGTTTATTGTTCTTTGACAGGTTACCAGCACAACAGAGCTACCTTTCTCCTGCAGAAGCCTGTTACATGCCTCTGTCTCTGCTTTTCCTACTTGTGCTCCCAGGGCTCGGCTTGAGCCTGCCTCTCCAGGCCCTTATTCCTCCCATTCCCCTTGGTTTTGATGAAGAATCACGTTCATCCACCACTTGTGCCAGCCCTGTTTGCATTTTTAACTTTGTCTTTATTAAAATTTCAGGAATCTCTTAAGCTATCACACATCTGTCATGGCACAAAGCAGAATATTTCTTGATGCTCAGGAAAACAAATGATACAATAGATGTGCAACCCGTATTTAATCAAAAGTGCCACAGCCACTGTTCAAGCACGAAGCCCCAGGAAAAAAAATTTACTGCAGTCATTCTTGAAAGGTGTTTGCTGTGAGATTTTTTTGGTTGATTTTTGAAGTTTCACTTAGAGTGTAGGTTTCCTATGTTGAAGTGGGTGCTCCCAATGGTCTCCATGGATCTCTCAAGGCATCCTGGTGGCCTTGCTTTCCTGTGGTCCCCTCCAGCATCCCTAACCCTGGCTTTTGATGTTCTGAGATGCAGATGCCTGCACAGGGTATAGAGCACTGCACTGCGCTCCCTCCAGGCAGAGTCTGTTTCAGGCCAAGGGGCTGGTTGGAGATGAGGAGCTGCAGGCACCAGTGTTTCTTGTCTCCTTGCTTCTGGGCTCATAGCAGCTCGTGTTGGTGGGCTCTGCTGTCTGTATTAGCAAAGTCTTTGTGCATGGGATATAAATAATAAATGGGTGAACCACAGTGTGACTAATTGCCTAATAGTTGGACCGTTACCTAGAATATAATGGGAGCTTTTTTTCAGGGCATTTTGAGTAGGTATAATGAGACACTAGCATACAGTATTTCTATTAGAAACTTCAGGGAGTGTATTTCAAAATGCCATGGCACTAGATAAGCTGAACAATTAAAAATAAATGGTTTTGGAGCTTGGATTTTGATAGGCCCAGATAATTAGGGGAAGATGCTTTTCTGACAAGAGCATAATGATTTGGCTTTGGCTGGTGAGCAGCACTGGCTTTGAAAACTTTTAACTTGGCTCCCCCAGGAGCAAGGATGACGGGCACGGAGCTGGGAGGAGCCGCGTCTCATTTAAGGATTGGACTGAGACCTTTTCTCTCTTGGTCTGGTGGTGATGGAGCAAAGGTAGAAAGTGCAAACCTTGATGGCTTAAAATTTAGAAGACAGAACAACTGAATCGTTCTAATTTTTATTACTAATGCTTTGAAGCTAATCTCATAAGTTTGGGAGCTTGAGTCCATAAAAGTTATGGTGACAGTACTGTAAAAGTAATCCAAAAAGCTGCATCGCAGTTGAAAAAAACCCCACATTTTCTAAGCTCTAAACCCAAATGTGCTCAGAGGAACAAACCCTCTAAGAGCTGCAGTGGCACCATCTGATGGGTTTTATAATGCCACAGACAAAAATAATTATGCTGCTTAGAAGAGCTTTTGTCTCCAGATAATGTTGTTAAAAACTTGCAGTGTAGTGTAAATCATAACAGAACAAATC
This sequence comes from Megaceryle torquata, assembly GCA_024611175.1. Taxonomy (NCBI): domain Eukaryota; kingdom Metazoa; phylum Chordata; class Aves; order Coraciiformes; family Cerylidae; genus Megaceryle; species Megaceryle torquata. Next base: position 4,030 of record JANIJG010021234.1, read on the forward strand.
TGGAGTCTGCTCTTATTGCTGCCAGGGGAAAATCTCCTGGATTTTGTTTCCTCTCTGCTCAATATATTGCAAACCTTTTCCAAGTTTGTAAATAAATATTACCTGCTGTTTGAAAAATGGCTTGTGGTTCATCTTACCAGTAGTGCCTGTGGCAGCCAGGCTGTTATTGCAAACAGTTGTTTCTCTCTTGGTGAGCTCTTTTGTGTGTCTTTCAGGAACATAGGCTGTTGCAATGAGTCTGAGGTTGTCTGATTCATTGGCGATATTAAAGGAGTATTTCCTCCTTTAGAGCTCTCTCACGTGTGGATGCCTATGGCTCCTCTCGCTGCTTCCTAGCCGTACCACGGCAGTTCCCATGTCAGAAAATATTCTGGGTTTTGTAAGCTTGCCAAAACTTTTAGCATTTCCTTGATGACCATTTGAATTCCCATCTGTGAGCATTGGTGTGTTTTTTGGAGAAGTTGAGCATTTGGGGCTTTTAGGTGTACGGGACTTTTAAAGTTTTGGAAACCCTGGGCCTGAATGGGCCACAACAGTTACATTAGGACCGGATTAATCTAAGTGATGATTTTTCCACTGCCCTCTTTGGAAACCCATGCTTTTGCTTCAGGATGGAAATGATTCCCATGGGCTAAGGGATTCTAGTACCTGGTTCTCTCTTGATATGACTTGTGTCCTGAGGAGTGAAGGGAAAAGGATTTATATCAATAGGTAATTTTTCAGGCACTAAATGATGTTTTTACCATTGGCAGGGAAGTGCCATAGAGCAGGAAAGGCTGGGCAGCTCAGCAGGTGAAGTCTGGCCTGGCCAGGAGCTCTCTCGTTATTACTGTGCTTATTGTGGCTCCTGTGGTTGTTACTGCCCTTGCGCAGAGTTTGGTGCCGGGTCCTGTAAGTGGGGACCCTCGGGGGAAGAGGTCTGGGGAGTAAACTCAGATGTGAGGAGAGCTACCAGAGCCTGAAAGAGTGACTTAGCAAATCCTCTGAGCTTCAGGAGCTGGTTCATTTGCTGCCCTGGAGCAGTTGCATCCTCAGATGAAGGTTTACTAGGGGAGAAGGGGCACATTCACACCTTGAAGGCATTTAAAGTGCATTTTGGTATGCAGAGATGGTGAGATTTGAAAATGGTCCTATGTGTGGGACAGGGAAGCTCTGCCTGCACTGTTGCAGCCTGAGGTGCTTCCAAGCAGAGAATTACAAATTGCATTGTATCTGTAGTAAGAGAAATTCAGCTGGATGCCAGTGATCCGTGTTGATCTCAAGGGAGGTTTCTACTGCACAGAAATCAGTTTCTTGCTTGTTTTACAGTTTGGGATAGCTTGTGAGCATTTGCCACTCTGCCACAAAGTCTTGGAGGAGAAGGGCCTGAAGCTTTCATGGAGAGGTAGTGATGTGATGTGACTCCATGACCTTGTCTAGGATTATTTGCTTGGCTGTCTCCTGAAAAATAAAACTAAGCTTTGTCTTTACTAGCTCTTGGTAGTGCAATAACATGTTATGTTATAACAAACTCCACTGTAAAGATTTATCTTTACATGGTCAAGATAAGGCTTTAAGTGGGGGGAGACAATTGCCTGGTTTTTAAGAAAACCATCTTTTGGAAAGGTCCAGACAGGAGTCAGAAGCTCAGCTTCTAATGGGCAGTGGGAGCAGCTGTGGTGAAAGCTTTCCTGCTCAGAAAGAGCTTTATAGTTTCATAGCTGGTGTGTCTGGGTGTCAAGAAACAGTAAAATCAAGGTTGTAGGTGTAGTATTAACCCTGTGGTGTCCATGTGCTGAGGGTTGTGTGGGTCACCTGATCCTGCACCTCCACCCCACTTTGTTTCTTTACAAGATGCACCATGGGCTGCCAATGCAGCAAGTTTTGTTGTGCAGCTCCCTTGTATTTGGTGTGCCTTTCCCGAAGGGGACTTACACGGTGTGCTTCTGTGACACCTGGGGAAGAGCAGCTGTCCATGTGGGAAGCTTGTGTTTGCAGCAAAACCAGTGCGGCACAGTAACAGAAGGGTAAGCACAAAGCTTGTGGCGTGTTGTGCCTGAACGCTATGGTGGATCCTGCTTTCCCCTCTGCCATGCTGCCTGCCAGCTCACACCTTCTCCCCATGGCCTCAGTGGTGCAGGGAGGTGGCTGCAGTGATGGCGGCTGTGGTGTTGGGTTTTGGTGAGCTGCTGTGGAGGAGCAGAGGCAGGACAGACCTCTCTGTTCCTGACAGCAGCACCTTTCTGAACACCTTCAGTTGCTTGTGAAGCTGCACTTGCTGAGCTTGGACCTGGGGGTGCTGGACTGGGGCTGGCTGCTCTCTGGAGCTGCCCCAGCTCTGCAGCCACTGTTGGGTTTCAGCTTTTGCCTCCCCAGGGGGATGCCACGCTGGAATGGCTCTCTAGGGTCACCTGCACCCGGCTCTTGTGGCTTGGGCAACTGCATCACATAGTCTCTTAAATAAATCCATCAAGTCCCAGACTTGGCTGGAGCCTCCTGCAGCCTGAGGGAGCCTGCAGGTTAATCCAGAGCTCCTCTGGCCCCGACATCGGCCCCTTTGAAGTAGCTGCAGCTCAGGAGTGAACATGCCTTCTCAGGAAGGCTGACATTTTTAATAAGCAGCAGACTCATTATCTGAGCTGAGAATGCAGTGATTTCCTTCTCCTGCCAGTAATCCCCACTCAGGGCACTGTTATGCTCTTGTATGATTTATTTTCTTTTCTCTGATTGCCAGTTTGAGTGGCCATGCAGCTCTCCCTGGGCTGCGTTCTGAGGAACTTTCACACTTTGAAAGCAGCTTTGTCCTTCCCTCCTGGCTGCTGGAACTGGGCAGTGGGTCCTCTCCAAATGCTTCACTGAGAGTCATGCTGGAAAAATAAGTAATAGCCTTTGCTTTTCAGCTGGTGCTTGATAACCGTGGTCTAGAGCAGAGGTTCAACTGTTTCACACATCCTTTTGGATCCCTGATAAACTGTCGTTGACAGAGGTAGTCAAAGATGTGTGGTACAAGTGCACCAGGTATGATGCTGTGCTGGTAATGATGCTCTGGCTCTCATCCTGCATACGGTTCTTTGTTTCACCTGGTCATGGTGTGGTTCTTCCCATCCATCTAGACATACAGCACCATGGTCCTGTGGGGAGTTAAATTGCTCCCAGGATTTGTTCCTGTGCTGGATGAAATGACTTCGGAGTACAGTTTTTGTATGCGTACCTTTAGGTACCTGTGGTTGAAATGTGCTGAAAAGAGCTACCCAGGTAGCTTTCTTTCTGGCATAGAGTCATTTACGTTGAAAAAGAACTTTGAGATCATCGTGTCTCATTGATAACCCAGTACTGTCAAGTCTACAAGTTACTAAGTGCCACATCTACATGTCTTTTAAATATCTCCAGTGATGGTGTCTCCACCATTTCCCTGGGCAGCCTGTTCCAATGCCTGATAACACTTTGAGTGAATAATTTTTTCTTAATGTCCAAACTAAATCTCCCCGGGCACAACTCGAGGCTGTTTTCTCTCATCCTATCACTTGTTACTTGGGAGAAGAGACCAACACCCACCTCACTACAACCTTTTTTTCAGGGAGCTGTGGAGAGCAAGGAGGTCTCCCCTTCTCCAGTCTAAGCAACCCCTGTTCCATCAGCCACTTTTCATGAGACTTGCTCTCTGGATACTTCAGCAGCTTCCTTGCCCTTTTTTGGACAAGCTCCAGCACCTTAATGTCTGTCTTCTAGAGAGGGACCCAAACCTGAACCCTGATGGGCATGGTGGACTGCAGCAGATCAGGCTGTCATCTCCCTGCGCCAGCCTTGTGGATCAGGACTCTGGAAAATTTTAGGGTGTGCAAACGTGTTGTGTTTTGCTTGCTTTTTTTTTCCTGCCCAATCCACCCCCCCAAATCACATAAGAAAATATTTGAAAAGGAGATAAATGACCTGATGGCTTGGTTGAATTCTACTGTGTGTGCATAGCTATGGTGATTGTAAAACGTGAGCTCCACTGCCCTGTGGTCCATTTGCCTGCTGGACGTCTGGTGCAAGTGTGATGTTACACTGTATTAGTGCTGTTCAGGTATTTACTTCAGCCAGACCTGCATTAAATGGTGGCTTTTGAAAATATCCTTGAAATTTAAGAAAAAAAATAAAGTTTTCCTCCGGCCATAGGAGTTTCAGTAATGCTATGTTAGGAGCAGAGCAGATTTTACCACCAGCAAATCAAGGCTGTGGGATTTTATGGGGGATCAGAAGCCCGTGTCACTTCTGTAATGCATTGTTGCCTCTCTTTCCCCACGAGGTTCACTCCTGGGAGCACAGAGGACTGGCCAGCAAAGTTTTCTCCCTTTTGGACTGCTTGGATTCTGGCCATGGCTCACTTCTGCTGCTGGCAACTGGGGCTTTAATATTCTTGCAGCCAGCCCTTTGTGAGGAATACTTCAAAATAAACCACTACTAGGGAAGTTGGGTGTGAGAGATTTCGGATCTGTAAGACTATTTTTTTTTTACGAAGTTTTATTATTTCTTGCATCTATTAATAGGGCAGCAGGAGGCTCCATATGCTTTCATAGTCCCTGTTGTGTGCTCATATATAATGGATATATGCAAAAGCTCCAAGGCACATAAAATAGACACTCTTAGCCAGTTATTATGATAAAAATTATGTGCATGTCATGACCTTTAAAGCAGTGGGACTGTGTGTGCATGCTCTTCTGATACGCCACTGTTTTCGATTCCTTTCTGAAGGATTTCTCACCATAGGAGGTTTGCATAGGAGCTTGGAATATTTTTCTAATCAGCAAAGAGTCTCTTGGCTCTGATGATAACTTGCGAAGCACAGAGGAGCGAGAAAAGGGAAGAGGGATGACTTTTTTTCTAAGGGAACTAACAGAGAAGAGGTTAAAGGCGAATGGCGAGGCACAGCATGAAAATCCTGGCGCCGTCTGCAGTGCTGTCAAAAAAACACTGGTCCAAAAAGTTCTTTGTGCTCTTTGAGGCAAAAGCTATTCTGGTTCTCTTGAGGATAAAGAAGGAAAAAAGTTTCGTAATCTGTGTGCCCTATTTAAAAAGACTTTTTTTTTTTTTTTTTGTTTTAAAACTTTTAATAACAGTGCAACCAGAATTTGCTGCTCTTGCATAGCCCACATGATTACCCTGCTCCGTGTCAGACCCGCTGTTGTGCCTGGAGAGCTTTGCAATGCTCTGGGTGTGAGGAGCGAGATGCCGGCTGTCGGCAAGGGAGTCACCAAGAGAGGGGCCCTGTGTCCCTGCACCACTCCATCCCTCAATCTGTGGTGTTAGGAAGGATTGCTGTTGTCTGGGAACGCAGATGGTTGCTCTAGGCTTGCTGGGGCAGTCCTGGTGCGGGTGATGGGAGCTGTGGACAAAATGCTTCAGTGGCACACCCAAGAAGTGTGCAGGCACCAGATGGGATGGAGACACTGTTTGCAAAAGTATATTGGTAGATTCTGCTTTGATTGCTGCTTACACTGCAGTTTTCTGCATGCTTATGGGGGTCAGCAAACAACACTGGGTCCCCGTCTCACCTGGTGTGCCTGCACAGGGTGTACCCAGGAAGAAATAGTTGGAAGTTGTAGAGATGTGATGGTCTCCAAAGCTTTTGAGTAAAGCAGGAGAGCAGCAAGGGCTGACATTGCTTGTGGCAGCATCAATACTGAACCCCTGCAGAGACACATCAGGCCATGCTCTGCTGCATCCCAGCCTTAATGAATGGGAAAAATAACACTTACAGTTTTAAAAATTAAACATTCCCTTTAATTATTGAATATGAATAATTTTCATGGAAATTGTGCCTGGGTGTGTATTTCCAGAGTGGCACAGTTGAGAGCAGTTACAGGCAGGGTGTCAGTGACCTGTGAACTGGGATGCTGGTCATTATTTTTAGCATTTTATGAATAGAACTCTGGAGGGTGGGACACAGGCTGGTAGAGAGAGTTGGTTGAAGAAAAAGACCTTAGTTTGCACTGGTGGCTTCCACTTTAACTTGCTTTAACTTGCAAACTGGTATGGGTATGTTGCCTTTACATACCTGGGCATGGATATTTTGGAAGCCTCCTCTTGAGGAGAGCTGTAATTAAGGAAATAACCACGCAGCAACTGTGCTGCTGGAGGCTCTTCTGCTTGCTCTGTGGAGGAGATGTGGACAGAGAGTCCTCAAGTCCCTGAAGGTGGAGAGGGGAAAATGCACCCTGTCTTTGCCTAGCAAAGTGATGATCTCCGTGTAAAACTTGAGTTTCACAAGGCAGTTTGGCACAACCTGATGTGCACAAGGGTGGTCTTGGCTGGGCCCCCACAGATGGACACTGCCTCGCTGGCCCTCAGCAGTGCTTTGGAGCACGGAGCAGCTCGTGTCAAGGGCAGATGAAATGCTGTATCTGCAACTGAATTGAGCCTGGTGCATTTGGGAAAGCTACAGCACTGCAAGGGCTTTGAGGACAATTAATGGCAGGGTGGGTGCTGAGGGTCAAGTCCAAATATCCTCTGTGATTAAGTTCCTATAAATATTTTTGTTTTCATAACGGAATGTCAGCACTTACTGTTTCCTGATTTTAAACACTCTACAGTTTGTCAAACATTTATCTCTGTCTTAAATGAAGTCTTGAGAATTCCTGTTAATTTCAAATCAATATGAAAGGGGAGAGAAAGAAATTGCAGTCTAGCCCTTTTCTTGAATCAATATTTTCCTTAAAAGCTGAAATGTTAACTAGATCATAAGGTTTTTTTGCCATTTTGAAATGTAGCTTGTGTTTAAAGATTGTATGCATTTCCCCTGAAAATAGCTGATGCTGTTAAGTCTTGCAGCAGGCACAGCTGCCAGCAGGCGTTTGACCTAAAGCGGGCAGGATGGGACCAGCCACTGCAGCAGTAATGTGGTATAAAGTGATCCTTCCTGTTTCTGAGCTCATCATCTCTTAATAACATTTTTTTTTGTTCTGTTTTGCAGAAGCCTTTGAAATTGTAGTACGGCATGCAAGAAATTTCACCAACAGCATGTTTAGGACCCGTTACCAGAGCATGGGGCCCAGAGCTTTTAAGTTTGTTGGAGAACTTTTTACTGATGTCTCACTGTACATATTGGGCTCTGACATCAGTGTTAATAACATGATAAATGAATTTTTTGACAGTTTATTCCCTTTGGTTTACTCTCACCTGATTAATCCCGGCTTCCCCGATCCCTCGGTGGAAATGACTGAATGCCTGCGAGCAGCCAGGAGAGACCTCAAAGTCTTTGGCAACTACCCAAAGATGATGATGACACAAGTGTCCAAGTCACTGCAGGCCACGCGAGTCTTTCTGCAGGCGCTCAACCTGGGAATTGAGGTGATAAACACCACTGACCACTTAAAGTTCAGCAAGGACTGTGGACGAGCACTGCTGAAGATGTGGTACTGCTCACACTGCCAGGGGCTGCTCCTGGCCAAGCCCTGTGCCAGCTACTGTGGTGTGGTGATGCAAGGATGTTTGGCAGGTGTCGTAGAGATTGATAAGCACTGGCGAGAGTACATCGGGTCTCTGGAAGGGCTGACCAAAGGCATGCGTGGCATCTATGACATGGAGCACGTCCTCCTGAACCTCTTCTCCTTGGTACAGGATGCAATTGTCCACGTGCAGAAGAATGAAGGAAAGCTGTCAACAACCGTGAGTAGCTGTCTGCAGTCCCCATAGCTCCCTGCCATGGCAGGGCTTAGCTGTGTACCATGGGCTATACATCTTGAAAGGGGTAGCCCTTTTACTCCAGCCAACAAATCTTAAATGGTCCAATTATCAGCTCCTGTCTTTCCCCCTTGCCCCTCTCTCTCCCCTGCCCTAGTTCTATGATTTTTAAAAAACATTAGCATTTTAAACTAGTGTTGTGGGGCCTGGGCTTTGCATCTTCAGGCTGGTCACAGCAGAATGATCTGGATTCATCCTGGCATTAGCCTTGCAGCTGAGGCGTGAGATCAGGAGCTGAGATGTCTCAGTATCTTCTGTACTCCCTGTGCTTGCCTTGAGTAGATCTGAAAAGCTGCTTCTGCTCTCCAGGTGTCCCCTGCCTCCTTTAACCTCACTGAAGTGTACCTCCAACTGGATGCCAAGTGGAGGCACGTGCTGTGGCATCCCCTGCTTCCTGATTTACTAACAGATACCTGGTTTTCCCCTCTTCTGGTAAACTCATCCCAGTTTTGGGCTGCATTTAATCCCAGGGATAAGGCTTCTTTTTATTTACTGGGAGAGACTTGACTCTTCAAAAACACATTGTGTGAATTTCTGAGCCTGCTATGAAACAGGCTTTCTTGTTCAGAAAATCTTCTGCTCCGTTTGAATGCCAAGGACAAATGGATGACAGTAGTATGATGCTTGTTCTGCAGTCAAAAATTTCCTTGAGATGCAATCGAGCTGCTACATGCAGGTAGGAGTAGGGCAGGGGGGCAAAGGTATGGGGTTGTTGTTCTAGTTTGCTTAAAGCCAGCAGTGATTAAAATCTGCCACTGTTTGCCTGTTAGCTGCTTGTTCCTGTCATTCTTGATGCCTCTTTGCAAAGAACTGTATTTATGTAGGACACTGCACTGTAAGTAACTCTGATCTTTTTTTGGGGACCGTGCAAATGTATCAGCTTGTGGATTTTGAGTTCTGTGGCATCCAGCCAGCAGCACTCTTATGTGCTGTTTTATGTGCCATCTTTTCTCTGTGATTGCCCGAGACATGCCACCACACACATGCAGGCTGTGAAATGACGTGGTGGCACTGGGATGGTTTCACACCCTCCAGGTAGTTTGGCACACACTGTGCAAGCTCCCTTCATTGGAAGGGATTTAGGGACCAAATCTCCAGTAAGTTGGATTACTCTTGTGTTGCGAAGACCAGGAGGAATCTGTGGTTGAGGGCTGGGTTGAGTGTTGGTTCCTTGGGCAGATGGGTGCAGTAACTTATGGGCAGCCTGGTAGACTCCAGGGTAAAGTGCAGGACACTGGCTTTCAACCTGCATGCCTAGCTCCATTCTGGAAAATCCCTGTTTTACAAGCAGCCTGCCAAGCATTTCTCATGTCCCCAGGACCACAGGGAGGTTCCAGCTGACAGGATGGGGGGCAGCAGCTCTAATGAGTTCAACTTCTGCTGTTGTGGAGCCAGGGCAGGTTGTTCTCCCATCAGTCAGAACCTGTCAACCGTTGCTGGAACAGCAAAGGAGCAGAGATGTAATTGTAGGTTTAGCTTGAGGTCAGGTGAGATGGAGAATTCATGTTACAGGTGATAGTGATGTATGCAAAAGAGAAAACCCAGCTTAACTCTAAGCCCAGAGGCATTTTCAAGGCAGTGAGAAACAAAACTCACTTTTACATGTAGTGTGAGCCTATTTGATCTTGAAAGATCAGTTGACATATCTGTCTGTGAGTAAAAGCATCCAGCATGTTTTGCCAGCAAACCTGCCATGCTTGTAGGTGCTAAGGCAGAACGGAAACATTGCCCTTCCAGGCTGTATGCCAGGTCTTGCAAGCACACACAACATGTGCGTTGCTGTAGGATCCTGAAAGGGTAAGTACTGTCCTCCCATATCCTCCTTCTATTGGCACAACAATAAAACTGCACTTTTTCTTGAAGATGTCTGTATACAGTGAAGGAACATGATTGTCAGTTGTATTATTGAATATTGAGACCTTGATCTCTCTACGGAGAATGTGTTTGTGGGAGATGGAGTACCACTAAAGTTGACACAAGCCATGTGTCATACGAGCCATAATCTGTCCATCCTGTGGCAAACTATGCAAATTGACTTCCTTTAAAATAAAAAAATCACTGAGCGCTGTAAAACCGTTCAGTGCTTATGCATCTGATAGAGCTGTTTGAATTCATTAGTGTCATGTATAGTTAGGTATTTACTTAAACATATCTTCTGTTGATTATTTAATACTTGAGTGATTCTTTTATTTGCTCCAGAGACATTTTTGAGTGATGGGAGTGCAGAGGAAACAAAATCCAAGCCAAGCAAGCCAATTGTCTGGCAATTGTCACTAGAAGAGAAAGGCCACTGGGTTTTTAAGGTTTATTTTAAAAACACTGATGTTGCTCAGCTAAGGCTCTTATGTCAAACCTGAGCCCAGAGCAGCTTTTATTACAAATGAAGGTATCAGCTGTTCAGCAGAGGAATAAGGCAGTAATGGAAGTGCTGATAGTCTGACCTACAGCATTGCAGATGGCCTGATTCTGATAACTGGTCTGCATCTGAGATCTGGGGTAAATATTTCTGCCTGTATGTGATACAGTTTTTTTGTTGGTTTTTTTTTTTTTTTTACTGTGCTGGAATGAAAGTTTCTCAGCTAAACTTATCAGCACTTATCAGACTTTCAAAGAATATACCCAGAGGCAAGCAGTTTTATTTACTGTTATCCTGCAAATATGATTGCTTTTAGACACAATTGTCATATCAAAGTATAAAATGTTGTGGATGTTGTCTTTGAAACTGTGGGGCTTTGCTCTTGTGCTGGCTTCTCTCTTATTACTGACCTTGGCCACCAGTGCTCTGGTAGGCAAAGTTCAATTCACCTGTATGTTATTAAGGATAATGGCAGGTTATTTAATTGTCATTAAAATCCCCTGGAATTACAAAAAACTTATCTTCCATGCCCGTAGTGATTATAGCCTGAATAACAACACTATTGCCCTTGCCTGTCCTCTGGGCTGCTTTATTTTTTTATGGCATTGGTGACACTTCTGCAGCAGTAGTTTTTCCTCCTGCTATTTTGGGTCCTCAAGTGCATTACTCAACTGAGCATCCTTCCTCTGTCCCCCTCACCAACCACCCCCAGGCTGGGTGTGCACATTGGCATGGGGACCTGGACTCTCTTTATACCTTTCAGCAGATCTGGCTACAAAGGGCACATGAACTGGAGCTCCGGAGATGTTGCAGAGCCTCCTGATAGGTTTGTGAGGAGCTCTGCAGTCCCCAAAATGAGGAGTCATACTGCTGTTAATCTGCTTTTGGAAACTGTGTGCCTCCAGGCACACATTTAAATGTAAGCCTATGAGCCTGGGTTGTTCCTGGTATGTAAACAGCAATGCAGAAAAGTGAATTCAGTAATAGGGCAGTAGGCAATTCCCATCCCAAGCTTTGCTTTAATAGCTAATTTATCAGTGATGGTGTGTTTTAGGGCTTTATTATTTCTACAATTTGTCTCTTTAAAAACTTCATCCCTAAAATATGCTATTAAAATACTTTATCAAGGAGGCTGAGTCTCAGGGCAGATTGGCAAAAAAATAAATAATCCTGTCTGGACCTATATCTATATTAATTTTCCTATCTGCTACTTTTTCCCTGGTTGAAAATGTGCCTAGTATGTCCACCTCTTGTAGATATTTTAGTGATGGATGTAGGGAAGAGTGATTTTCATCAGTCTGTTCGTGCTTTCTACCACAAAGACAATCAGAGGGATGCAGTAAAAATAAACGTCATAAAATACTCAACCTCATCACCTCTTGAAGTTAGTGCTTTTTCTGCTGTTGGAAGTGCAAGAGACACAATAGGTCTGGGTGCCTTACATAGCTAATGGTTGGTTTCCTCTGGGGTTCTCTACCTAAAGCCAGCACGGTAAATTTATTTTGGAAGGTTGCATGGTTGAGGTGTGAAGGCTGTTGATTTGACACAGATATTAATTTATCTATGTAAGTATTTTTTTCTCCAGTAACTCATCAGGGTTTTGAACACATCCCAGCAGAGTGGGGAAACTAGAAGCAACTCGTAGCACAGTGAGACACGAACCAAAAAAAGTGGGTGGCTTGGGGTGAGGCTGTTGTCATGTATTGCCTGTGAGGAGGATGCATTGCAGGTGTGAGCTGTCAGAGAAAGGGATGTGTATTTTTTTGCATCAGATGCTTTGTCCTGCATGCCCAGCAGGACACGTGTCCCTTCCCAGCCCTTTGGATGAGGGTGGTAGGACTTCTGCCCTTTAGCTGTCATGTGGTGCTTCTCAGTCTGGCTGTGAAGCTGCTGTCACCAATCCCTGACTCACACGGCAACACTCTGCTTGGTGGGACCCGTGCACTTAGGCACAGAAGATGCTATGGAGCTGATGTGTCTGTAACATGACTGTACCTGGCTATCAGAACAGCTTGCAAAGGAATACAATATTAGTCTTACAAGTCTGATAGAAAAAGTACATTATGAAAACCAGCAGCAACTCACCACCAGAACAACTGACCAAAAAACTTGTTATTCTAGGCTTGTCAGGCAGGTGTGCCCCAGCCTAGGCATCTGCATCTCTAGGGAGAAATGAGAAGATGTGGGCCGATAAAGCTGCCCAGCCCCTGCTGCTCCCAGTACAGGGGGTGGAAGCTCTATCTGCAGAGTATTGCCTAGAAAAGAAAGAGTGTGGAACTCAGCAAAGCCTTTTTCTTCTTTCAAAACTGATAGCTGAGTTTCTAGAAAATCCTGTTAAGTTGCAAAGTGAAGGTAGCCAGACCTTTGTTCAGCTGATAGCACCTATCTGTGCTGAGGAGGGGAGCGGGTTAAAGCAAGGGTACCAGCACCCTGCGGGAACAGGGTGCATTCTCACTGTGCTTGCACTGTGAGCAGATGCCTCCTGGTTTGCTTCCCTGCAGGAACCTTTAAAAGGCAGCTCAGGCCTGGGTTAACTAGGTGGTGTAGCTGTGCTGCAGAGCTGCTGAGGAGATGAAGCCACAGTGCAGGCTGGGGTTGGTTTTTTTGCAAAGCTGGAGTGCTTACCCCAGCCGGGGCAGGCAGAGTGCTGGGTGTGAACCCAGCTCTGACACTGCCCATGGGAAGCAGATGGGGGAGCCCCAGGGAAGAACAGAGTAGGGCAACTGGACCCTCATTTGTCCTTGATTTTTTTTTGAGGAATCCTGATAGGGAGACCATGAGCATGCTGAAAAGGTAACCAGCTACTTCGACGGCTTGTAGCATTACAGAGGGAGGCATTGCTTTTTTACAAATTGCGGTAGAAATTTGCAGTATCAGCAGATGCACAGGGGTGAAAATCAAGAACAGGTAAGTAAAGGGACTTTGGGGACCCAGGGATGAAAGTATCACCTGTCACCATACACAGTGATTCAGGACATTTGTTGGCATGGTGATGCTGGTGTGGTTTTCCCTGGTTGCTGCCTGGGAGTTGCTTTTGGAGCTGGCTCACCTGGCGACTTGCTGGAAGCTGCTGTGCTCGGTGGGTTGCAGTGGCAGGGAGCTCCAGTGAGTTTTCCTATCTCCTAATGGATTTCTTTCTGTGCGAGAGCTGGCAAGAGAGTTGTGAGGAAAGCTTTGAAATTACAGTGCCGTTCGCGAAGTCATTCCCTTTGAGACGCCGAGATCAGTTTCTTTGTACATTTAATGCGGGTTGCTTTCTGTTGGCATTGCTCATGGGACAGTCGTCTGGATGTATAGCCTCTATATTTTCAGTTTCTTTATTGGCAAAGTTTAATCCTCAGGCTGTTCTCTAATGCTTGCTGGTACCTACCTCCATTTTTCATTTAAACCTGGAAATACGGGTGAGGTTTTGATTTTTCGGTAAGGTCCAACCCACTCGCTGTCCCAAGATGTGTTTATCACGTCCTTTTGTACCGTAGTGTGGTACGTGGTGTAACGTGCCTGATAAGGTGTGTTAAAGCAAACATCTGTTCCCGCTGCAGGATGAAAATAAACCTGATCACCGAGGAGAGTATCAGCAATGTTCCTGTTCCTCTGAAAATGCCTTGGGGGTATTACGATTAGTTGTCTGAAGAGGTTTCAGATATTAAAGATTTTCTGATAGCTGGGGAAGCATATGGCAAGGCGCTGAACTGTAAGGCATTGATTTTGATCTAGAAATCCCCATGTTGTTGGTGACTTGGCTGATGCTGAAATAGTAAGGGGAGAAATTATTCATGCCTGTAGTTTTACAGCTCTGTATCAATAATTTTGATCCAGCAGTTTTGGAACACTGCTACTGGTCTTAATTCTTTGGGTTAATGTTCAAATACACAGTAGCAAGTTAAGGGTCTGCATCTCATTTTTGGAAGGGACTTTGGTGTGGGTGCTCTTGACTGTCACTTGCCTCTTTAAGGGAGTGAAGCTCAGAGGTTGTTCTCAGCCTAATGAAAGTTTTGCTGCTTCTCTGGCCTGGGGTGGGAGGCCATCGATGTCACTGTTAATTCACTGCTAACAAGGGCTTTGCCTCCAGAGGACGTGTGTAGCACACTTTCATGGTCTTTGGCCAGCCTTGCCCTCTTTTTGCTGGGCTCCAGCATGGACAAAGTGGCATGCTGATTTCCTCTCTGGCTTGCCCTGTTGGCACGGAGAGGCTCTGGGTCAATTTGTCATCTAATTGGGTCTGGATGAAGCTGTCAAGCATGGGGGGAGCATGTAGGGCTGTGCAGAGCTGCAAGGTGGAAGCAGTGCACATGGCCAGTGATGCTCAAACTGCCAGAGAAAAGCCAGAGGAGATGGCATTCCATATCAATGCAGGTTTAATTTAAAACAGCATTTGGTTATGCTTCTGTTTGTAAACTTTTATATTGTCCTTTCCTCTTTTGCTCTCCCTCTGTCCTTTTAACTGGACATGTTCTAGCCTCTGGCAGGTTGTGCCATTTCAGTGGAATTTGTAATGGTGCTTTTTTTTTTTTTTTTAATGAAAAGTAGATGGTAGGTCGTAATGGTGCCCCCTCC
>JANIJG010021234.1:18743-29190 GCA_024611175.1 Megaceryle torquata
ATGAAAAGTAGATGGTAGGTGGTAATGGTGCCCCCTCCTCCCTGCACGCTCATATGGCAGCATGGGGAGCATCCTTTGACAGGGTGTTTGATGCCCATCCCACTTTGCACTGAAGCTCACACAGATCTTTTCACTGACTTCAGTCAGAGGCTGATCACTCAGCTGGTGGCAACTTCATCCTCACTACTCTGTGATTTAAAAAGACCTTTTTAAGACTGCTGCATTTTATGGGCGGGAATATCATACAGTGCCCACTGAGCCTGGCTTGATCTTACTTCAAATCATGTGTTGGCTACAGCGCGAGCGAGACGCTTGCCGGTTGCACACGGTGGGATGTCTTGCATCTTTTCCAAGCTGAAGTCAGAACAAGCCAAAAGATCTCGTGCAGATTAATTACTAGTTCTGTATACCTGCTTGCACGTACTGTGCCATGGCCTGTTCCTTGTTTTAGTGTAGGAGCTGATTTGTTGTTGTGCAACTGGCTTCCCAGTGTTTAAAAAGATACTTGGTTCTGAGATGCCCTGACATTAGTACAAAGAGCCTGCAGAGGTAGAGGTGCAGGATATGGTCTTAACAGTTGGAAATGAGGGTACACAGCTTTGCAATATTATGCAGCTTTCTTCACTGCACAGACCATCATCTTTTTTCCCATCTTTCTTCTTTTTCCTGGCTCCCATCACAGCTGTATTTGGCAGCTGGACATGGGGTGCTTTGGGATGGAGGAGAGAGCTGGTAATCATGTCATCCAAAGCAGACTGTCTGTGTTGCAGGAGGGGATGTATGGGGGTGACTGTTCCTTGGGCACTGGAATTTAGGCTTTGAAATTTCAAATTGTCTCATTTTGTAATAAATTGTAATGTTCAAGGACATAATGTGATTTAATATTAACTAATGATTGGATTTAAGTGGAAAAATTGAGTTTCAGGCTCAACCAAAGATCACAGTGTCAGAAACTTCCCTCTGAGTGTCTGGAGGCTTCTGCTGCTTCAGAAGCCATGGGAGAGGTGCTGGCCAGGGACAAGCTGCCCCTCTGAATAGGGAGGGCTGGGTCACAGCCTATTTGCTGCAGGTGTATGTGTAGCTGAGCTTTACACAGCTGAGCTTCTTTTGGAGTTAAACCAATCTTCTCCTTGCTGAGATCCAGATTTAATTTACTGGAAGGATCCTACAAGCTGGTGCATGATGGAAACAGGAGACTTTTAGGTCTGGGCTGGCATACCTGGCTTCTGAGGAACCCAAAAAGAAGTTATATCCATGGTATGAAATGCATTTCTTCTTATTTCACTTGGTCCAGACCAACCCTCCAGACAAGCCACTGCCCTTTATGCTTGCAGGGGAACAGGGGAGCTGCCTCTGGGATTCTCTCTCAAAACTGGCTGACCATCTTTGTTTTATCAGACCAATAAAACCCCTGAGTATCAGCCCTGTGGACATGGCTCCCTCGCTTGCTGTCCAGATTGCTGTAGCTTCCTGCAACCTCTATTAACATAGATGCCTT
Source organism: Megaceryle torquata (assembly GCA_024611175.1). NCBI lineage: Eukaryota > Metazoa > Chordata > Aves > Coraciiformes > Cerylidae > Megaceryle > Megaceryle torquata. The sequence continues at coordinate 20,242 of JANIJG010021234.1, forward strand.
ATTAGCAAAATATATTCTGGCCCATTTCCTTTCCTGAAGATTTTTATTCTTGCTAAGACCCGCAGCTTTGCAACGCCAGACTTGTGCTCACCAATATCCATCTCTTTATACTTTTTATGCTAAACCCTCTTTTGGCCTCATTATCCGTGACTGCAGTTTCCACTAAGACCTCCATCTGGGGTCATTCGCCGGGCATCCTTCATCTGAACCGTGCTGAGTTTACTTCCAGTGACAGTAACCCCCGTGAGTGTTGCAGCCTTAAAACTAGAACTAACTCTCCCATTAGCAATGCTGATGAATGACCCAAGAACAAAACAGAAACTTAAAAGCACCTCTCTGCAGAGCAGAAATAGTGCCCAGAGCTGCCTGGGCAGAGCAGCGGCATTTTGTTTTGCACCAGAGAGGATGAGGGGCTGGGTGGCAATGAGTGTTTTGCTTCATTTTGAATTCTCTGCCTGTGTGTGGTGCTGTGAATTATATCATTTTTACATCTTTTGTAAAGTGGCTTTGAGGTACCAGGCATGAAAGACGGCATCTACAAATACATTTAGCTGAAAAAAGAATTTGCAACAAACAATTGAGGCAGATTTCTCATCCATCTGCTGCAGCAACACACCCCTTGTTGCCAGCGGAGCTCTCAAGTAGTCCTCTTGGCCTTTCCAGGTTACTGCAACATGAACCTGTGGCCTTTTCCATCCCTACCTGTTGTGTTCCCTCACTAATAAACCCCTGAGGGCACAGAGCCTGCTCTCAGAGGGTGAAGTTTGCTGCTAGCTGCACTGTTCTGCCAGAGACTCAATTGAGCAAGAGCAGGCTGGCTGCGGAGAGCTGTGCTGATAGCCTACAGCTACTTTGGCAGAGTTATTTCTGTTTAAAAAGAAGAAAACAACAACAACAACAAAAAAAAACCCACCCAAAACCAAACCAGCAGTTGGGGAATTTAGCAGTTCCTTATGCAGGTGTATCTTTCTAACCCAATCAATTTTCACACCTAATTCTCTTCCCCGCAGTCAGTGGTGGTAGAGATGATGCTCTTCAGCCACGGACCTGAGAGAGCAAGTGAGCCTGGTGGTTAGTGAGGATAATTTGGGGGTGACTGATGTGCTCTGAGTTATGTCTTTCTAAAGCTTATTAACTCTGGGATTGCTCGTATCGATCTGTATCACTGTACAAATAAACTTCATGCTGCTGCTCTCCAGAGCACCAGAGAACAGGTATTTCCATAGATACCCAACTGCCTGTGCTGGTGTTTAAGTTATCCATGCTGGTGTTTAAGTCATCCATCCTGTCTCCTGCCCCAGGGACACCCAAGAAACAGGGAGCAGAGGGTATCTGAGGGCAGTGGGAACTGTGTAAGGTTATACTGGGATGTCTCTGACCAGCAAAATGGCACCTGTAGCTCAGAGCAGATGGGCTCTATAGGGTTTGCCTGGCAGATGCTGAAAAATGTCCGGGATGTTTTGGAGCCTTGTTGCATGTAATTCCCATTGCTGGTTAGGAGCCACAAAGCACTTCAGTAGCACTTCCTACGTGAAGATTTTGGTGCAAGATTTTTATCTTTTCAGTGAGTTATGGAGATGCTCAGTTTACAACTTGCAAGGTGAATGGAAAGTATAAAAGATGCTCAAAAATCCATTAAAAATATTGATTAAATTATTATTTTTTTAACAATGCTCTCCCCCCACCCTTGTTTTGGAATTGTTACATATCAATTTATTGGAATATGTTTCTCATAATCAAATTTGAGTCCCTAGTTTTACAATATTGCTAATAAGTGTTGTGATAAAGTCAAATTAATTTCATTTCTGTCTTGAAACAGCCTATTGTTGAATGAGTCACTTTAATATATTAGTCAGACATATAATATAGCATTCTAACAAGGATAAAAGTGCACAACGATTTCCACTATATAGATATTCTCAGTCAAGCAGAAGCTAATCTAATGCTGTAAATCATTCTGTAATTCAATTGTACTAACTGCAGTACATGTAAAAACAAGATGTGTTCCAACAAAGTCTCAAAAAAGCCCTACAGATATTTATGTCTTTATAGAAAAGAATGATTTACATTTTCAATAAGTGTGATTTGTCTTTGGGAAAAATCTAATTACTTTAGCATGAGAAAAAAGTCTAATGGGAGTCTTTTTACCTTGTCTGCCATGTTTTGGGTAAATTGTCTTGGCATTGACCTTTAATTGGATTAGACTAGGATTGACTGTCAGGGAAAAAAAATCATTGTGGATCTGGTAGCTTCAAAACTAAGAAAAATCAACAGATGAAGGTAAAAAAAACCCCAAATACAGAAACCAAAATAAGAACAACAAAACAACCAAACAACAAAAACCAAAACCACCACAGGGCCTTCCAGAGCCCTTTGTTGGCCCCAAATGCATTACTTTTACCAGCAGCATATCTCTGCTTTGCAGAGATATTTTTGCCACTTTCCACTAATAACAATTATTGCACTTCTATTTTAGGATTTGCTTGAGGAGGTCTCCAACATTGCCATGGGGAAAGCCTCATGCATCCCTCACCAGGGGCTGCCTAACGTGCTGTGGGGTTGCTCCAGGTTTAGCTGGAAAACAAATGGTTGTAATTATTCTGCTGAAGATACTCAGCAGCTTAAAAACTGTTGGAATTATTTGGCGAGCTTTGGTGCCTCCAGCCTTGTTATTTTAGCAGAAATGGGTATTTGGAATGAGAAAGGTGGGTGGAGGGAACAAAAAGGTGGCTGCTGGGGGGGGTTATTCTGTGAGGATGTTAAATAGAGTTACGGTCCTTTGTAAGGGAAGGGTGAGCAGGGAGGAATGATGGGTACCAAAGCCTTTGTGGTTGGAAGGGTTTTCAATTCAGCACAGGAAAGGAGGAGGACATTTTATAGCAACAAAATACTATTAGTGGTATAAAAAACCTTTGGGGTGGTTTCAGTACAAGCATTTATTGAAGTATAAATCTGAAAAGATGTGAGCGCAAGTCTGCGCAGGTTGCGAAACAGGCATTGGTTTTTACCTGCCTTGATATCACCAGTTACAGCAGAGTTAGGGGTAAGCCTTGTGTGCTCTGTTTTATATAAATACTATGCTTGCTATTGGATTGCTGATAGGAGAGAGAACTAATTAAGGAGATGGGATATCATCAGTAAATTTTTCTTCCCTAAGATTTTATGAGCAGTAATTTGAAAAGAGCCATATTAAAGTCATTGAGGAACAAGTTAATGCTGCGTTTCTAAGAATATTGCCCTTCTGCTCAAAGATTATATTCAAGAATAAACAGTGTACAGTAGCTAATTGCTAGCTGACACATTATAATGGCTTTATACTTCCAAAATTGAATCAGTCTGGTTTAAAAAAAAAAAAAAGGGGGTGGGGTTGGGAGAAAAAAGTAATGCAGTAACTTTTTAATTATTTAACGATGTATTTCTCAAAGAATAATTGAATCTCTGCTCATGGCTGCCAGGGGAAGGTTGGCCTGGTAGGTATTGACAACCTTTGCAACCCAGCTGACACGGCTGCTGTTAAATAACCTATTATAGGATCTGTCTCTGGCTTGCTGCCTTACGTTCCAGACTGATGGCAGGTATCTGGCTTTTTCCTCTCTAAATTAAGCTGCTAGGAATTTATTTCTCTGGGATTGTTCCTTTCTGTAGCGCTGCAGGCACAAACACGGTGTGATATTAAAACTCACAGAAATCTGCGAAGGAAACCAATTAACCTGGGGAAGGAAAATAACAAGCACATGGCGCTTGCCTGGAGCCACCAACCTGCCCTGGCTTTGCCCCGTGCTGCTTCTCACTGTGCCAGTCTCGGTGGTGGGGGAACCTCTCTGGGCAGCGGGGCTGCCCCAGGCTCTGTGTCCCCAGCTGCTGGTGAGATGGGGCAGTCCTGGCTTTTTCATTGCTGACTCCTCCAAGAAAGCTGGAGCTTGCAGCCTGGGTGAACCTTGGTGTTCTCAAAGGGCCTTTTTGTTCCCTTACCAGTGCTTTGCAACAGGCAGAGGTGCAGAAAGTGAGTTCTTGGGAGAAATGTAATCCCTTGAACCAATTCCTTGCTTTTCTTCTCAGACTGTTGGGATGGAGTAGATGTAATTGCCTGCAGCAGGAACATCTTCTATGGGTGTGCAGTAGCAACTGTGTTAAGTATTAACGGTATGCACCAGGCTCGGTTGCATAATGGCAATGTATTTAACATCCTGAGCAGAAAAGCACTTTGCTACCTTGAATTCAAATTTTCTGGCAAGTTATTAGGTGATTTGGTGCTACTGTTGAAATCAACTGGTTGAGTTTGGAGCATCTTCAGCCTCCTTGAGGAGACAGAGTGCCAAAGGTGCGGCAGCAGCCTGGGATCAGGAGCAGCTGTGCCCCCAGCCTCTGCTGTGCATGCGTATTACACGCATATCATAAACATCATATTGCACAGATCTACCTTAAAACCATAATGAGTGTATTAGTCTGTTACAGGGCCCTGTGCCAGGAAATAGCTCCGCTTGGGAAAACTGTATAAGCATGTGCTGAAAATAGAATGCTTTTTCCTTGACTTTCCCAGTCAGTTGGCTGGTTTGGGTCCCAGCTCTGTCTGGAACACCAGCCACCTGCACTGCAGTTTGCTGCTGAGGTCCAACCCTCAGACCTGAAATGCCAAATTTTTGTGTTGAATATCGAATTAACAAAACACTGGAGGGAAATACTGGCTTGAAAAGTTGTGCTTTAATTACATGTCACGGGTTATAAAGGCAGAAGGAACAACTGTGATCATTTAGCCCGACTTCCCCTCTACCTATAAATAACAATAAACAGCCTTTTGCTTAAACACAAAGCAGCTTTCTTTGGTGGATTAAATGCTGCATGCTGGGGACGCCAGAAAGAAGAAACATCTTGTTTGCATTATTTTATGTAGGTTTGAAGGGGCTTGACTCAAGCTGAGGTCACGGTTCCTTTTGGGGGAAAGGACATCCTGTACTGGAGAAAGCTAGGTCAGTTCAGGGGTCAGGATGTAGTGGGATACAGTGTGGAGGTGCCTTGGAGACTGCAGCGCATGTACAGGACACCAGGCATCAGGTCCTCCTGTGGACCAGGTGGCATGTCATAATGGGAGCAGCGATGGAAGTGCAGTGGTGATCTCAATCTGATTTAAGCTATTTGGACCCTGATGCAGCAGGGGAAAGTGCAGATGGGGATCATCCATCTTCAGCAATTAGCACCAAGGGTTGAAACACTTGAAAGTCCCTTGCACTCCCTATTGCTCTTCTGAGCTGCTGCATCTATACCCTTACTCAGGCTCTAGGGTAGAGCAACCGCGTGATGCATCTGACCTGCCAGCTCCTGTGACCTCAGTCCCATCAATACATATGGCTGTGCAGGGACCACATCCTCATCCTTGCTGTAAGGAACTAGCACCAGTTAGCCCTTGGGTCACACTGGAGCATGGTGAGCACCTTGGGCAGCAGCTGGGGTCTGCAAGGGTGGCTGTGCTGTTGACTCCTCTTCCATCAAGCCTTGAGTCCTCTCTTGTTTTTCTCCTAATCCATCAGTGGTCAGAGCTGTCTTTGCAGGCAAAAAATGAGGCCAGGGTATGACCACCCATCTTTCCTCCCTGGGCCCCATGTTCCTGCTGTGACACAGAGTCTCTGCAAAATGCTCAACATGAAGGATGGGAAATAAAAATGAAGTTATATATCCTTCTAAAAATGCCTTCTTAATGCCTCTGTGGTCTGCAGGAGTTTGAAGACCTGGTCTTCAAACCAGGTGGTGATGGCCTCTAGTGTAACCTGGTCTGGTAGCTGCAGGGGTCCCTGAGAGTTTGTAGCATGTGTCTGCAGCATGTGTTGGGCGTCACCGCGGGCACTGATGTGACAGGCACTCTGTTATTCTAAGCATTAGTGTTTGTGTGCATTTGACACATTATAGTGTTGCATTATTTAGTGGTGCTGCATTATTAAATGCTCTTCTCCCCGACACGGAGAGTAGGTCACTTCCCACGATTCCTGCTGCCCTGGGCGAGTGACTTAGGATGCTGTCTCTTATGTAATCCTTGCAAGGTGCTGTCTGAATAATGGAAATCGTAACACTATAGAGCTGATTAATAACATGTAGCACTCCATTAACAAAAAAATTTAGTGAAATGTGTGTAAAAGACATTTGCCTTACACTCGCTCTCTTCCTTCTGTTTGAGTGCCTGGAACCAGAAGGAAGAACAATCATTACTTAGCTAATAATGATGTGCTTCCTAAAATAAAGGCTTATAAATTCATTTTTATACCCGTATTCATATTTTCCTGTGTGAGAAGAGTGAGTGACGCATTGTCTCTTTCCCATCTTCCTGGCAAAATGTATATAATGATTACAAGCATATAATAAGAGTGTTTGTCCTAGCTAAATGTTTCTTCACTTCTGTTAATCAGCAATGGGTTGAGAGCGTGGTGTGCAGTGTGTGGAAGGCGATGCAATCACTGGGGTAGTGTGGCAGATTTAAATCAGTAATAAAAGCCCTGGGGAAATTAACAAGACAAAACATTAACCACAGACTAAACATTAACATATATTAGCATTTTTATTACACCTGTAGAAATGGTAAATGTGCTTGGTTACTACTATTAAAAAGTTTATGTTCTATTGCACATCATCGCAATGTATATTTTTGGTTTAAGCCCTTTAGAATTTAATTAAGCGAATTTCTATAGTAGCGCTTGAGTAATAGACTTCAGGTTCACTTTTATGGTGACTTTGAAGATAAATGGGGCACAAATGTGTTCTTTATAATGCTAATAATATGCCTGATGTGTAGCGGAGTAGGCTGTTAAAAAGAATTGAGGAAGAAGCACCAGTGCAGGCAGATGTGTTGCTGAGGCTTTCAGCCTTACTGGTCAAACTGGGTTTCATCGCTGAACGGTGCTTAGGGTTTGTGGGCACCAGTTGGTTCCTCTGAAGGCAGCATGCTTTCTTGAGGCCTGTGGTTGTCTCTGCTGTGCATACCGTAGCAAATCGCCCTTTCAGAGGCCGTGTTCGAATAAATTATAATAGTTAATCGCTTTTCGGTTTAATGTGCAGCTTCTCCCAAAGGAAACTTGGGAATAGGTATAAAATGACATTTGTGAACTCCAGAGAGCAGAGAAGATTGTGGGAGGAAATCTTCAAAATGAGGCCATCCCCTTGAGGGGAAAAAAAGTAGTGTGTCTTCATGGAGAATGAATCTATAAGCAGAAGAGTTCACAGAGAAGACAAATGGAAACTCCATGTAAAGTTTAAGCAAAGGTCAAATATAGCAAACTCTCCTTTAGAGCGGAGTGGAGCTCATGGGCTGAATAAGAAGTGGCAACAGCAGCTATTCAACAGTGTCTAATGCAAGTCTTCTCTTCCAAGGGGAAGTTGATTTGCTTATTAAAAAGAAAAAAATCTAGAAGATTAAAGTGGTTTTAGTCTTAAGAGTGATGCTCAGGTTGGCACTGAGGATCACATGTGTGCTGCTTTCCAGTCTTTGCCCCCTGGATTTGCTTGCTGGTGTGCAAGTCAAGAGGTTTTTGCCCTGTAGGGCCGCCCTGCCTCATGCCCAGGCAGCGGAGTGAGTCTGATCAGTTACCCACTGTGATGCCACTCTGCCGTGGCTGGGCTAGAGTTTTGCCCTCCATCAGCTGCATGGGGCTGAGATGCTTGGCACGGAACCTGGTAGTGTGGTCACTACTCTTTTTATTTATTTTGGGGTGTGGTTGTTTTTGGTTTTTTCCCCTTCACATCATTTAACCCTAGCCCAGTGGTCCCAGTTTCTGTGGGCTTGCAGGCACCCATGTGGACCAGAGTTGTGCTTTATACCTGTGCAGTTGACCCGGCTAGAAGCAGCTGTGTTGGCAGATCTGGTCCCTGGCTGCTCACAGTGCATCATTTCCATGCAGCCTCCAACAGGTTCCCTGCAGTCCTCTGGCACCTCTTATTTTAAATTAATGGGGGAGCGTTAAAGCGAGCAGATAGTGCTACTCCATTAGCTTTGTCCCTGCGCTCCTCTCAAATCAATGTTCCTTCTAAAGCGGGGCCATTACAGGCATGTGGCTCCCAGGGGTGTCAGGAGCCAGCTGCTTCCCTGTCCTGCACACGGATCTGGCAGCTGGGGAGCTGTGGAGTCCCTGAAGAGCTCTGCCCCGCTGGCGGGGGGAGTAAAGAAATGGAGTGGTGGGTAGCGGTTGGCAAGAGGTGAAGTGTTCCCTTTGTGGTCTGAGTCATGCTGGCATGGAGGAAGCTAATGAAATTGGGTAATTAGTGAGTTTGTTAATGAGCTGGGGCAGGGAAATTTTGCTTTGGCTGTTACAGTATTGGTTGCTTTGGGGGCTTATAAAACTTCAGGACATTGGGAGAGTTTTTCTTGTTTTACATCCCCTCACAGCAGTTTTTTGGTGGACTGGCAGATTCTCTGAAAGACAGAAAAAAACCCCAACTTCTCTTGCCTAAAAACCACACTGCCATCACTGCCATCTGATTTACTTTGTTTGTTTGTTTGTTTGTTTTTTGTTTGTTTTTTTTTTTGTTTTGTTTGTTTGTTTGTTTGTTTGTTTGTTTTGTGGCCTGAAGTTTCAGGCAGTTCTGGGACTGTGTGTGAGCTGTGAAATAAGAAACTGCACAGCTCTTGCCCTGCATATACTTTAGATAAGGACTTGTGTATATTTACAATCCCGCTGATAGCGTGCGCAGCCTGAGGAGAGCCAGCGGTTCCATTCTGTCCATTTGGTTTAAATATCACGTTTACATTTGCATGGTAGGAGGCAACCACGTGTTATCACCATGCTCGATGCTACTTGGGGAGTCCTGGTAGACAAGTTCTCTGTGGAACAGCAATGTGGCCTTGTGGCCAGGAAGGCCAATGGTCTCTGGGGTGCGTTACGAAGAGTGTGTTCAGCAGATCAAGGGAGGTTCTGCTCCCCCTCTACTCTGCACTGGTGAGACCTCACCTGGAGTATTGTGTCCAGTTCT
>JANIJG010021236.1:7055-37638 GCA_024611175.1 Megaceryle torquata
TTAGTATCTTTATTTTTTTTCCCCCAAAGCAAATGCAGTGTTGGAAGGTGAGATGAAATCCTTCCACAGTGTTTTAGTCTGACGCAGCCAACTTCATATGTATAGGTGTGAAATTTTATCACCCTCAAAGGAATAGCCAGTATATTAAAAGTTAAGTATGAGCTAAGTGGCTTGCTGAATTAAGAAAGTAATAAACAGACCTCCTTTGTATTTTTCTAATGTTCCAGGACCTTTCTGAAAAAATCATATCTCTACTGAAGAAATGCCTTACATTCCAACCTTCTAAGAGGCAAGTATGCAGTCCAAATGCCTAGTAAACTCTCTTAGGATACTATGAAATTATAAGACCTGTTGCTGAACCTTTCTTGGAGTTCTGATGATTTGTACAACCTGTAAGAAATTCTTGATTTTGTTGCTTTCTTTCCCTAAATGAAAATAATTGGAGGGGGTGGAAATCAAGTGTGTAAAACCTTGAAATTGAATCTGGGTATTTTGGGGGAAAGCTGTTCAGGCATTTATAGTTCTAAGTTCACAGCTTTTACTGATTCCATGTCTGGAGGTTGGTGGTGGTTACTGTAGCTCTGTTGTAGCCAGAATCAGGGCTGCTTTCTTCAAAACTCTACTTTCAAAGTACTTTTTCATTATGTCAGTCCACCATAGCTTTGTTCTGAAAACTGAAGTATGCGTTTGTTCTTTAATCAAGGCTTTACATTTGGTTTTTTCCATCTCTGCTTAAAGGAACTAAAAGGGAATTAATTAAATAGTTGCTATGTGCATTAAATAAAGGTGAAATCTGAATTTGGGCTGTAAACAGAATGTGTGTTGTGTTATGCTTCATGAATTCAACAAAATTGGAAGATATTTTTACTACTAAAATTTCTGAAATCCAATATAATTTAAATTAATTTGCTAATATTGGTTACTGGGCACATTTCTTACAGAAATGTACATTTTGGAAGCACTTTACTCTTAGTGTTTTACTCTCTTTTCTTAATTCAAGGCCAACTCCTGAGGAATTGCTGTGTGACAGTTTGTTCAGTGAAGTATCCTCAGTATATCCTCTCTTCCACAAACCTGCTGGTCTATTTTCATCTTCTCCAAGGTGTGCTAATTTAACGCTTCCTGAAGACATAAGTCAATTATGTAAAGGTAAAAGCAGGTAGTGTGATAAATGTCATTGGAGGGGGAAGAAAATTTAAATGTTTTTGCTTTTTCTTTGAGTACTCTGTTGGAAAGAAACAATGCAATGTTACAATGCTATGTTCTTATGATAAGTTGTTTAATTGAGATATGGAGAAACATGTTTTGAGGGTTGTGTGCAAGTCAAAGGAGGACGTGTTGATTCTGTGCTTCAACCTTAGGGAATAAATAGTTAATGTTAGTATCCAAGTCCAGCTTGGGGTATCGATACCGTCTTTTGCCTTTAGAATTTGGATATGTGCATGTACAAGGTAGTTGTTTTCACTAAATTGTGTTTTGAATTGGTAATAGGATTCTGCTGGATCCTAGCATGAGATGATTTATGAAAATATTGGAAAAATAAAGCCTTGTGAAAGAGGTCACATTCTAGAATAAAAGATGGCTTTTCTAACTTTAAAACTACAGTATGCTGAAAGCATCGTCACTATTAAGTCCTCATTAGCTTTTTCTCATGAACTTAAAAGATTTTTACATTTTAATAAAATCTTATTATACAATTTTTGAAGACTTAAGATTTTATACCTTTTTAGTAGACATATGATGTGTTAAGGGAAGACAGATTGTAACTACTCAGTGTGAATCACTAGTTTCTTATTTTTCCTTTTAGTGCTGTTTTGTGTACAAAGTAGTGTCTGGGGTTTTTTGTTTGGTTGGTTTTTGGTTCTTTAAGACACACGGGAAGCAAAAGTCCACACTTCAGTGTATTTCTCTGATTGATTCTGGTAACAAGGCAAAAGGGAAGATCTTGATTTGTCTAACTTCACAATAAGGTCTAGGACCTTTCAAGCATAACTTTTTTTTTTTTTTTTTAATAGTGTGTTTAGAGTGGTAAGAAGAAATGCAAGATGCCTAAAAAGCTTTAACTCATTTTTATGTGGTTTCTCCTAATAGATGAAGATAGTGATTACCTAGCAGAAAGATCAATTGAAGAGGTTTATTATCTCTGGTGTTTGGCTGGAGGAGACTTGGAGAAAGAACTTGTCAACAAGGAAATCATTCGATCAAAGCCACCTATCTGCACACTTCCCAAGTAAGGAAGGAGAAGCACTTTAAGGGAAAGGAGGGTGGATGGGGAAGGACGGAAGGACAGGGATTCTTAGAGAACATTTTGGGTTTTAGTTTGAAGAGCTGTATCTGCGGAAAATTATTAAAAATAGCACTTTTGAATAGCAGAAAATAGTGTCACTTCTTTTATCCAATTCAAGGTGTTACCTGAATGCCTTATATCTGTTATCTACCTGCACTTCATACTGCTTTCTGAAATTTGAAGCAATGTGCGTGAAGTGCAAAACAATGGACTGCAAGTCCCTAAATGTAGCACAATTTCCAATAGCATTAACTTTAAGTAAAAATGTCTTGCTGTGCTTCAGCACCATATATGTAATTGTAATTTAATTTAATACGTTCTGTAGGAAGTTCTCTACATTCTGAATTCCCCTTCACAGAGCAGCAGTGCTGAATGGTCAACCCAAGTATTCAGCAGATCAGCTGATTACTTTTTTTATTATTTTAAAATGCTTTATTTTATTACTTAATTGTGTAACAGCATTTTAGTCATTACTACTACTATCTTACTTTTGCTCACATTGCAATTTTATGTAGTATATCCACTTTTTAATCCTCCAATAGGACCTTAATAAGAGTAATTATATGTCCATATAGATAAATTGGCTGGTTCTGGGTTTTAAAAATGCACATAGTGTACAGCCAAAATTCAATATGTTGAAAACAAAGGTGGAGATAGATTTAAATGCTATTTTGGTGGCAAAACTAATGTGAGTTTGAGGGATTGCCTCTTTCTGTACCTATAGGTGAATGCATGTGCCTTTAAATTATGAGGGAAAACCTTTCTTTGTCATACTATCTGCCTTGAAGCTGAGGTGTTAATAATGCAGTCTAGCTCCATCTTCTAAGTGGTACTGAGAATGTTAACTTGATTTCTGGAAATCGTTTTAATGTTGTCTGTTTTAAAAATATCACCAAATAGGCAATTTGTGTATCCTCTTTCTTGGGTGCATTTGTATCCTTACATGGACTGCAACAGAAAAGGTCTGGGTCAGACTTTTGCTTGGGTTTTGTCATGGTAGGAAAATAGCTTTCATATCACAATAATGTTTTGTTTTTACTCTTCACAATGAATGGCAGCCCTGGTCTGTGCCAGGGCGTGGAGTAAAAAAGAATATTAATCCCATACCTCATTAGTCTTCTTTTGTGTGCAAACCAAAGTTACAGAAGACGTGAAATGTGCCTTTTTACAGCAAAACCTATTTGAATAATTTAAGGTGATTGTACGTTCCCTTGATAGCCAGCTTCATGCCATGCAGATTCAATACTATGTACTTCTAAGAGCTACTATTTTGTTTTAAAGAGGAAACTGATTGATGTAAGAATTTTCTATTTTTTTCTAACTCAAGTCTTATGTTGTAAAGTGACCTGATTTTTTTTTTTTTCTTTCTTTTTTTTTTCTCTCTCTCGTTTGAAGCTTTTTATTAGAAGATGGTGAGAGCTTTGGGCAAGGACGAGATAGAAGTTCCCTCCTAGATGACACAACTGTGACTTTGTCTCTGTGCCAGCTCCGAAACGTAAGAAGAGTATTTTGCTCTGTTTCTTATGTCTTCACTGCAGAAACACTTCTTTAAAGGGAATATGGAACAGCAGCTCCTACTGCTTTTCCTACAAATGGCAGTGTTATTGATTCCAAGAGAACTTTTCTTGGTGTCCAAGTCAGATTCTGATTTATGCTATTAAATCACTTTGTCAGTAAAAGCTTGCTGAATTTGTTTTAAAGTCAGTCCCTCCCTTTCCTTATTTTTGTTACCTGCTTCATTCTGGTGTAACCAAATAGTTCTGTAGTACCTGATATTCTCCATAATTGCTGAACTAATTGGACAGTATCATCCTGCATCATTTAATTCCTGTCTGTAGGTGGCTCACAATATTCAAGAAAAAGATCAACTCAGTTCAGTTGCAGCTCCCTAAAGGCTTTATATTTCAAGGAGTATACCAAGTTTCGAGTAGTTAATTCCTAATCCTCGGAATACATAGCTATTAAACAACTAGTTCAAAAGGTCACTTCCAAGCATTTTGCCAAAATGCAGTAATGCAATTGTCTTCCATCTTCAGTGGAAAATTCAACATATGATAACTCATAGTTTTGCTGGATGTAATCATGGCTTACAAGATGTACTGCATATATCACTGAAATCTTATAATTGTTCATGGTTTGGCATATGTAGAGCTTTATTATTGCAGAGTTAGAGATGTATCCTGCAGTGCTTGCAGCTTGCTTTTTACAGTAGTGAAGGCAGTTCTGGCATAGTCTGTATAAAATACCTTTCTGTATGATTACAGGGGTTAATACAGAAAGGAACGTCCTGACATCTTGATCTCTTCCTCCACTGCTTTAATTTTCAGGGCAATGTGGCAAATACTGTGTAGACATCTTTCTTCAGTATAACTCTTTGCATTACTTTACATGCATGTAAAAACAGACCAAAGAACTGGGTTATTTTGTTTGCTTGTTTGGTGGGGTTTGAGAGGCAGGGGGGAAGGTTAAGAGCACGTAACAGCTATTTTAAAGGCAACATACACTGCAGCTCTTGCTGTTGTTCCTAAAAAAGGGCAGATTTAAAGGCTTTTTTTAAAACTTTTCAATCTATGGTTTTGGATATTGCTGCCTGCTTCTATAAATACAGCAGCAAATAAGTATATATTTCATTCTGGGGAAGATACAAGCCTGAGCTTTGCCGTGTTAGTTGAAATAAATTTTTGAACTTACGCAATTCTTCAAACACTTCTCAGAGTAGAGCATGTTGCTTATAATGAAAAGAGGATCAGTACTGCATGAACTGAGAATGAACTGTTCTCTGAGTCCCAGGAGGAACAGGCTATGTGCCGTATGCCTTTAAGGTGGGGATTTAACTGCAAAACAGATCACTGCAGGGAGGAGGGTATTAAACATTAATCACAATGCACCAAAGATGCCTGAAAACTTCAGGCAAAAGTCCAGGCATACTTGTCTGTCACCTTTCCTGAGAGCGTCTGTATTTCTGTGCAGCTTTCAGATGCTGCTACGAAAAGGAACTCAAATTTGCGTAACTCTTGAACTGGTTAAAAATATAAAACCAAGTTGTGCGGTTCCTCTGCAGTTACTTGGATAGGAAGTTCATGTAGAAAAACAAGGGAAAGAAAAAGAAATCTGTAATGCTGTTGTTTTGTGATTGATGATATTAATCCATGGCCAGTAGAAGCTATTTTGTGCGAGAAATAGGTTTATGAATGAGTGTGATTTTCAGGCAAAAGAACTTCCATCAACTTAAAAAGTCTATATTAGCAAAAGTTTTTAATGTTAAAAGCTAAATGTTTCTTGGCTGATGGAGGACTGAGCTAATGCTTAGGTCTCAAGACAAGCTACTAAATTTGGCAAATTAATTGCTAATTAATAATCTCCATATTCCACTAAATATTTCCACTTGAATTCTGAGCATTGTTCTGTTAATTATTTTTATTCTTCATTTCAGAGACTGAAGGATGTTGGTGGGGAAGCATTTTATCCATTGCTTGAAGATGAGTAAGTGTGTGTATAAGTCTGTAAGTTACAAGGGACCAAGTTTTGAGCTACTAGTTTTGAGTGGCACACTGCACAGTGAGAAACAACTGTCTTCCAAAAGCAAACCTTGCCATGTCCTTGTTCGGACCCTAGTCTTTCTCAGTTCTGGAAATCAACTGTTTGTGCTGAATATTCGTAATTATCCATTTATACTTGTTTTTGACTCAGAAGTGCATCACAGGAGACATCACATATTGTTTTTTTTCACAGTGATTTGTATTTCTTGCTGTTTACTATTATCCTAACTCTTTTCCAGCCAGTCAACTTTACCTCATTCTAACAGTAGTAATGAGCTGTCTGCAGCTGCTAGTCTTCCTCTGATCATCCGGGAGAGGGACACAGAGTACCAGCTAAATAGAATTGTCCTGTTTGACAGGCTGTTGAAGGTATGGAATGTATCTGATGCTGGATAATTGGATTTGGTCTATTAATTAGAGGACTTTTAAAGGACTAAGTAATTGAAAAAGGAAGCAGAGATACAAAAGACTACAATGAGAAGGGGTGAATAAAACCCTACAGAAGATTGAAAATGAAAAGATCTATTTCTCTTAATTTTAGTAGTGATGAATATAAAAGTATGCACGTGAAAATAGAGCTGCAGCTAATACCTGCTATTTATTGAAGAAAATACTTCTCCATCTTTTATTTCATAATAGACTAAGCTACTCTAGGTACAAATACACATTTCTGCATTTCCAAGCAGTAAGGTACTTGAAACCAATACCAGTCTTTACTGTAGCAGTGTCGTATTAGAAATACAGGTGTTATACTGAGGGGAGAAAATAGAGGAGTTCCTAATTTACACAGATGCAGCAAGATGGATTGTTGCTTAAGAATAAGAGAGCTGATGTGCATTGAGTGCAGTACTTAGGAAGGTATAAAGTTAGATAAATAGTACAAGAAGAAATATATAATGAAGAAAAACTTTTATTAAAATTTTAGTTAGCAAATTTATATATCCAGTATCTCCTAAAGCACAAGAATACCTTTATGAGAAGGAGGGGTATTTTAACGTCAAACAGTAGTCCTCTCTTCAGGCCTTCCAGTTAGGAATGACATTTACTCGTTATAAAACTAGCATTTGTTGTTCAGGCTGACAGCATTTGCCCTTTGTGGGAAACACTGTGCCAGAATTGGGATTTGATTTGTTTCAGTTACATGTCAATATTTTTTTTCTGTTAATCTCTTCTCTTTGAAGGCCTACCCATATAAGAAAAACCAAATTTGGAAAGAAGCGAGGGTTGACATCCCTCCTCTTCTCAGAGGCATAACCTGGGCTGCCTTGTTGGGTGTTGAGGTAAGGGTAATGGGAGGGCATTTGAGAGGTTGTAATACTGACTGGGAAAGGAATGGGATTGACAGGAAAGATGGAATAGATTTGAAGATTTCACAAGTAGAATGATAGATATTTCAACAAAATGAGTCATGAAATTGTGTGAAGACAATGTTCAGACAAACTTGCTTCTTGTCTCTAATAATTGTTTGATTTCAGAGCACGTATGTAAACACAGCCACATTTTTCTGGAGTGTTTAAATGCAATTCATAGTTAACATTTTTCTGATTCAATTTCTAATGTTTTTGACAAATGCAGTTAGAATCTCTCTGCACCAGTCAGCAATAGGTGGGCAAAACAGGTTGAAATATATCAAATGTATTTTTCTCACCTGCTAATTTATGCATTTCCTCCAAAGATTGGAAAACAAATTAAATGTAACCATTTTGGACAAAGGACTAGAAAAGCATGTCCCAGAAGTGAGGACTCCTTGAGCTTTTGCATCTGCTCTGCTTGCAGTCTCTACTACTGCAGCAAAGAGGTTCTTATACGTAACACAAAGATAATTTTTTTTTTTTTTTTTTTAGCCTATTTAGCTTAGGACGTGATTTGCTGAATGCCATATGACTAAATAAAAACTGTAAGCATAAAGAACAATAAGGTTTGTAGCCTGGCTCTTGGGAGATGAGTCAGTTCTTGTACTTTATCAGTTTACCATCTGCACAATGCAGGTAGTTTTCCTGTCCCATAACGTTAAGACAGACTTGTTAATATGCCTGTCCTGGGATTCATGCAATGACAGGCTACTTAAGAGTAGTGTATATCAGTATTAATTAATAGGCAGCTGGATTCAGTGCCTTTATAGAGATTATGGTGAAAGGCACTTGCCAGTGGCAGAGTAAGCACTGAATTTCAATTGAGAACATCTCCTACCTTGAAAATGGAAAACTGTATTAAGCACATAGCTCTCAGCATAAACAACTGAAAATCACAGAGGATCATACTGAGGAGGTCATAGAAAACTCTGTATGTCCTGAATTATAACAGAATAAAAATGGCTTTGTTAAAATTCAGCTTTCAGAATTTCCTATACTTGGGAAAATTTTTTCATGGGGAAAAATAGTTTTTCAAAATAAAGCGCCTAAATAAAAGCAGTCAGCTTGTGTCTGTCAGCATGCCCAATGTAATATGAATTGATGTTAGTAAAGGCTTTCTAAATTCGCATATTCTTCTTCCACATTTAGGGTGCTATACAAGCAAAATACGATGCCATTGATAAAGACACACCTATTCCTACGGACAGACAAGTAAGACTTGTGGTGTTACCAAATGCTGTCACTTGAAGTAATGCAAACATCTTTTCCTCCCATCATGGTCAGTTGCCTATTACAGCAGATGTGGCTGATAATACCAAAAGGGTTCACTTGTCCTCTAACCTTATTCCTGCCATAGCATGAACCTTTTAAAATAGGAAAAAGTAGTTGAATGTAAATTATAATGTGTGGAAAGTGAAATCTTTTACTTCAGAAGCACTGTTTCTGTAGCAGCAGCAGAGTGCAGTGAACAATGTTACCGATGTATTGATAAAAGTCTTGGTTTTACTGATTGTTGGGCCTGTTGGACCTTGTATCCAGTAGTGCTGAGTACCTTGGGTTCCTTTAAGGTGAGCTGTGCTTCAAAGAAATGGATTCTTGAGCAATTTTATTCCCCAAGAAGTCTTGCAGACATAAAAAGACATCCCAAGCAACATACATTCCTTTCAGCTGGGTGAAGAAATACTTTCCATCAAATTGGGTACAGTGTTCTGAGAACTCTCAATTTGATTAACCTTTAGAACAAAGTGACATTGGCACCTGAAATGTATCCAAAAGTTGGGTCAGGAAAAAACCTGCAACTATAATCTGCTTTCTGCCTTTTTCAAGGGTTAGAACCCTTTTAAAAATATGAATCTCTAAAAAGAAATCTATTTATCATCTTTGACAGAGACAGTGGAATTCCCTGTCCCCTTTCAGTTTTGGATTTGAGAGTGGTGGAGAAAGATTGTGTTTATGATGGTGGTCTGACCTCCGTTCTTTGGCTGACTTCCACCCGTAGCGTAGTAAGATTGCTTTGGTACTGCCCTACTTACCCTGCTTTCTATTTATTTTACATGCCTGGCTGCGGTGCAGATTGAAGTTGATATTCCTCGTTGCCATCAATATGATGAATTGCTGTCATCACCAGAGGGTCATGCAAAGTTTAGACGTGTATTGAAGGCCTGGGTTGTTTCCCATCCTGATTTGGTTTACTGGCAAGGTGAGTTTGACTAGCTGGCAAGGTCACAGAATTAACTGGAAAGCTATGGCTGACTTAAAAATACCTTCCCCTCTTCTTCCCCCCAGCACAGTGTATGCTGGTTTTGAGTGCTTTCCTTTCTGTTTCTTTTGAAGAATGAATCTGTGGGTTATTGCAAATTATGTCATAATAATTTATATTTAATTTGTAAGGCAAAATCACCCTATTGTTTTTTTATATATATATATTTATTCTCCGTATGTTTCAGTTACTTTATGCATTAAAAAACAAACAAAAAAGCCTGTTGCTTACTGTTCAGTTCCAAGGTAAAACTGTTGAAGATATGAGCAAGTCCTTGAGATGGCAAATTGCAGTTCAGGGATGCCTTGGTAGAACAATCAATTCAGCACTGCAGTTCAACAGATTGAAATGCTCTCTGTTTTCATGCATTGATTTCACAGCATTAGATGTGAAGCCTGACACTGCAGAATTGTAATCAGTATCAAGTATGCAAATTTTCATGATTAATTAATTAATCTGTTCATTACAATCAATAATATCTTTATGCTGTATCTTTGTGCCTCTTCTCTCTTTAGGTCTTGACTCTCTTTGTGCACCATTTCTCTACTTGAATTTTAACAATGAAGGTGAGTATCTTTTTTTTTCGCTTGAGGTGAAAGGGGAAGCACAGTCTGTCATCTGTATCTGGTTGTAGACAGATGTGTGTACACCCACTTCTAGGTGGAAACTTTCCATAGGTACAAAGGAATTTTTAAAGCTTGTTTTTCCACAGGTTCAAACAAATATTTGGGTTTTGAAAAATACACGTGGTGTACTGCTTGTCAAGCAAGAGTTCAAACCCCACTTTTATTGCCAAGTACAATAATGAATATATAATAAAAAGCCCAAATAAGCTTGATTGTAGAAAAACAAGAAATGCTTCTCTAGTGCTTCTCATTTTCAGTGAAGCTATAGTTCAGCCTTGTTTAATGTGAATGCATTATTTGTTAACCCGTCAGACTAGCTTTATTCAGAAAAGCTGATGATAGTTTAAAATGCCTAAGAGCTTATCAGACAGCTTTGTGTGGCCTTTATCTTCTTAGTGTGACTTGTTCAGAATAGGTCTAGTCCATTCTTCCCTTCTCTTCCACTTAGCTTGCTTTGTATAAGGTTTGTACGTGGGGAAAACTAGTTTCTTAGGACAGTGACTCCTATTCTGCTTGCTGTGCATACTAATTTAAATATTTCAACAGCTTCATCTTGCTCTTGGACAGGTTCCTATACAGTTTGATTGTAGAAGTTCTGTAGGAGAAATCCAGAAGACTGAAACAATGTCTTGCAAAATTTTATTCATCAAGGGACCTTCATTTTTTTATGCAAACATTGCCATTGCTTTAGAAACATCATCTTGCTACTTTGTTACTGCAAAGTATGGTAATAAACCCTGAGCAGACCAGGACCAGCCAGCTTGATATTGATTACTCAGTGACAGGAGACTTTTTTTAGTAGCTTTTAAAACACTTTAATGAGGAATGTGCCCTTTTTATGTGTTTTACAATCATTTTTATGTCTAGATTTATTTAAGTATTTATGCTTATTATCTGTTGAATAATGAACTTAGGTGTACTTTTCTGCCTCTGTAGTTGCATCCGTTTTTCTAATTCTTTCAGCTCTGGCATATGCCTGCATGTCTGCTTTTATCCCCAAGTATTTGTATAACTTCTTTCTGAAGGACAATTCTCATGTTATTCAAGGTAAGCCTTTTTTTTGGGGTTTGGTTTTTTTTTTTGGTTAGCTCCAAGAGAAGGAGAATGGGATATATAAATACACTTTTTCAAGGGATTTTTAATTTGGGACACAATTAGAGTCACACTGTAGAAATACCCACCTATTTATTTCAACTTTTTATTTTAGATAAGCAAAAGTAACATCTGTGCAAAGAAAATAGGAACAAAATAAACAGATAAAGGTTGCAGCAGGAGAAAAATCAAACTGTGTGCACACACACAGAGGAATAAGAGTCATAAGAGTCTTGATCATACCAACTTGTAAAATCACAGAATCACAGAATGTCAAGGGCTGGAAGGGTCTTTGAAAGATCATCTAGTCCAACCCCCCTGCCAGAGCAGGATCACCTAGACCAGATCACACAGGAACGTGTCCAGGCGGGTTTTGAGTATCTCCAGAGAGGGAGACTCCACAAACCTGCCTGGGCAGCCTCTTCCTGTGTCTGTCACCCTCACAGTAAAAAAATTTCTCCTTATGTTTTTGTGAAAAATAAGGTAGTCTTTCCAGTGTTGGATTGTGAAAACCTTCAGGTTTTGATCACCCTTCAGGTGATCAAAATCGTATTACAGGAACTGTTTTGACAATGAGGGAATATTAAGAGGCACAGTACAAACTAGGGACTCCTCAGAAAATGGAAGTTATGCTGTTCAGTGTTAGGTATTTGAGGGGAATTACTTCCTGAACAGAGTATAATGCCACTTGATGGCCTCAGGGTTCTCCAACGCCTGTCTTAATGTTCCATAGTTCAATCTTCAATAACTATATGCAGAACTCAGAGATATTAAAACAACAGCCAGAGGTAAATGTCTGTTCTACTTGAAAACTCATTGTAAATTTCATGGAAACACAAGGAATAGTGTAGACCTAGAGAGCCACCTTGACTCAGTCTGCATTGGATAGATAATTTGTCCTGCAGTTTTTAAAAACCAAAAGAAGTTGTTGGAAAAGCCATCAGTAGTTTTAAGAAGTGGGTCGTAATGAATGCTTTTAATTGCAAGCAGTTCTGAGTGTTTACTGAACACTGCCTATCAGCATGGCTTGCTGTCCTTGGATTTCTTCTAAAGAAATAATTCTGTACATAACTTGCAAAACTCCTCAACTTAGAAATGGTGTCTGTCTTTTTTTTTTTTTTTGTCTTCAACAAAGAGTAGGAAATTAAGAACTGATAACAAAATATAGTTAGACATAAAGACAGTTACATATTGCATAACAGGAAGGGAGCTACATTAGGAGAGAACACGGTGGTTAGGGGAGTTTACATGTGAAAGACGTGTGAAAGAGGTGTTATGAACTGTACATGTAAAGAAATAATTTGGAAAAACTGTTCAAGAGAACTTGCTTGGATCCTTTTGTCTGTAAAGAAAAAGTGCTCGTTAGAAAAAAAAGGAGCAGTTAAAGGTCAAAAGATGAAAAGGCTAATATACCAGGTGCTCCTGTGGAGACAACCACTTTAGACTTCAAGATTAATAGCTTGGTAGAGACTTTTCTCAAGGGCGTATGCTCTTCCATAAAATAATACTTGTGCTTTCTAGAGTTCCCTGATGTTATTCCTAAGGGGCTTTATGAAAACATGTATCAGCCAAAGTTAGAAACAGGTCAGTAGGATTCTGTGTACCGAAGTAGTGTAGGTGTTCCTGTGTCCTATGCAACATCTGGCATTCTCAAGGACTTAGTGAGATTGGACCTTTTAGGATTCTTTCAGTATTCTGACTTAATCCTTTCTGTATGTCAAACAACAGTGTGTCCAGTTTTAAAGGAAAATTCTGTGGAACAAAGCATTAAGAACGTGTCATTTAGCTGCCTACAGCAATTTTAGCCTCTTTGCTTCTTTATGCCTTCCACTTAGGGATGAACAGGAGGAATCTTTTGAGCTGTGGAGTTCAATGTACCTCATTTCTGAGCTTGTCCTATACAATGAGGACAGGTGTTCTTTCTAAGCTTATTAGATGTATTTCCTTACATGAAATAGGAAGCAAGAGCAGTTAAAGGGTTTTCGTATGAAGTGTCTAATTATGTAAAACAAAAATTCATATAAAATTCCAGCCAACAATTGTCTGGAACCCAAGAGATACATTCTTGTGAAGATTTGTGTGTTTTCAATAGACCCCTAATTAACCATGTAATCCCACACAGCAATTATATTTAATGAGACTGGCTAGTCAAATAAAAATGTTATTTATCAACCTGTAGTATATCTGTAGGGAACCATCCTGGGCACGAATCTTCATTTTAAAAAAAAAAAAAAAAGTGCTTCAGGGAAGCTAATTGTGAAATTGTTTTCATCGGCATACAGCTGAATGTGTAGGAATGTGTAGGATTACTGGTTTGCTGTACCTGACTTGTGATTGCTGTCTCTTTCATGAAATTAATGTAAGATGAACCTTAGAGATACACTTTTAAAATATTATTACCATGTAATGTGGCTTGAATTTAAAGCATGGATTCAGTTATCTCCCTAACTTGTACACATGTGAACAAGAATAACTTTGGCTTGAAACTGAGAAAACAGGAGATATGTGAGTAGATCCAAAGCAGTCTGGTCTTGGTGATGCAAAACTCAGCATGGGTCTGTTTACCTACTTAACTCCCCAGCTGATTGCTGCCAGGGCACTGTGGCACAACAGAGATGCAGTTTCAGAGGGGCGAGGCTGGCACCCCTAAGATGCCAGAAACCTCCTAGGAGGGTTAGTGTGCTGCAGCTTTGTCTTTGCAGCTTGAAGCAGAAGTTGTGAAATTCTAAAGTAGGCTCAAGAGGTCTTAATTTTGATTGTGACTTACCTTCGAGCATTAGGCATCATGCCAGTCATAATTTCCAGTAGGACTCTGGCTTGTTTCCTTGTGTTCTTACAGTGAGGGCATTGTTTATCAGTACTCCTGAGGCAGAAGCAGCTTTTAAAAACTTCTAGTCGAAATAGAATTATTTTACAGAATGATTGTTATTAACTTGCTGGCTTAACCTGAGAGGAGATAACTTGAGTTAATCAAGATTTAAGTAAGATAGGAGCTTATAAACAAATCTATGTTTCAGCCTACTTCTAGTCTTAAATAAAGGTGTCTGTGCACAGAATTCTCCCAGCATAGCCACTTTTGTGTTGCTTAGCAGTGGAGCTGGAATTTAATTTTGCTACTCAGGGGATGAAGATGAACTGAGTAAGAGGGAGTTAGTTGCTCTCTTCAAGAGTGACACTAGGAGGCGTTTAGTCCTTACAATAGACTTTAAAGGAAGCAATGGCAACTCTGGGTAACTTGTGGAGATGTCTGGACTTGGTGTTTGGGGCTTATTTCTGGTGACAGTAGCCTATGGAGCACTGAGATGTCAGCATGTTCTGATCTGGGAGCAGAGTTCACATTTTCTGTCTGTCTTCCTCCCCTCAACCAGCCGTCCGTGCCCTCATTGCTCTTTTACTGGAAGCATGGAGGAAAACGAGTTGCTATCTGTTACAAAATAGTAATGTTACTTCATCTTCCTTCTAACAAAGCTTAAGACAAAGTTGGGAGAGGGGAAGGACAGAGAGTGAGACACCTGTCAGTGCTGTGTTCTGCTGTCTACTCTCTTGCAATTAAAAGCAAGTATTACTTATTCAACTTAACAAAATTGTGCTGTGTAATAAAATTTATCTTTTGCAATAAGTATTTCTCCTTATAATTTAGAGTATAAACTTTGTATATCACTAAAACATTTTGGGTCTTAGAAATCCTGGGAACAGTCTTGTTCTAATTTGCTTCCACCTGCTGTATTATTGTAGATTTTTTTAAAAAATAAAAACTAAAACCAGTAACATTCTTCCTTTTCTACAGCTGTATTGTGAGGTAGCAGCATGTGGTAGCTTGTGATTTTTGATGGTTACCTTGAATTTGCTTCTTGTTTCAGAATACCTGACAGTGTTTTCCCAGATGATTGCATTCCATGACCCAGAGCTGAGTAACCACCTCAATGAAATTGGTTTTATTCCAGATGTAAGTTCTAAGGGTTCTTATTGTTCAAACGAAGTATAAAATAAAAAATAAGGGCAGCCAGAATGAGATGCCTTTCCAAACTGTTTCAGTAGCAGTTTGACAAGAGTGAGACTTTCATTTTTATAGATCTTTTCAAGGATGCTGATAAAATGGTAACGTTTAATTTTTGTTTTACATACCTCAGTCCTTCCTGTTCCGTTGACATGGTGAATACAATAAAAATACTACTAGTCAGCTGTTATAATTTACAGTTTAATCTTAAAAGATTTATATAATTTTACTTTTTAAGTGTGGATTAATAAAAATAATGTGATCATAAATGACTAACAGCAAAATTTCTGCGAATTAAGTAAATGCTGTTGGTTAACATAAAAAAACCACATCCATTTGCAAGTAATACAAAAAAATATTTACAAGTGATGTGTAATCTGTAAATACGTCAGGCCTTGGAAAGTGCTTACCAGACAGTTGTTGGAGTCTTATCAGAAACATTTTAATTTTTTTTTAATGGTATTTATGTGTATTACTTTGATAAGCAATATAAAGCTTATCTTGTCAGAAAAGCCTTATGCTTATTAGGAAGTTTAGGTTGAAACATCAAGAC
The DNA here is from genome assembly GCA_024611175.1 of Megaceryle torquata. Lineage (NCBI taxonomy): Eukaryota > Metazoa > Chordata > Aves > Coraciiformes > Cerylidae > Megaceryle > Megaceryle torquata. The sequence continues at coordinate 22,762 of JANIJG010021236.1, forward strand.
CAAGCCTCTGAAGTAGTTTGTTGTATGCAATTCCTGGGTGAATTTGTGTATCTTTGGAACTGGCAGATACTAATTATCACTGTTTACAAAGATTATAAAGCTAACGTATGCTTTCATTTCTAAAAACATTTTTAATGTCATTTGTTTACGAATGATACAAATTTAAAAGATACTGTAGCATTAACATGAGCAGAAGAGAAGGCCGGTGTATTACATTATGAAGAGATGTTTGAGAAGCCTGCGTGTATTGCTGGGGTGGGAGGAAGATGAAGGGAAGGTGAGGAGAAGGGAGAACATTCCATTTGTAGAAAGTGTAAATATTTGTGAGGATAAAGGGCATGGGTAAGAGCAGTATCTAAGTTCTGGAGGGAGAATCAGTTTTGAAGCATCACTATGTAAATGCACTTGATATTCGTTTGTTAAAGGCTGTGGATGACTGAAGCCATTCCTCTGTGTGCTTTGTCCGGGATTCTAGTTCCCAAAGAGGTAGAGATGAAACTGCCCTGACCACCTCACTGGTCCCCATTTCTGCTACTAGCCTACATGAGAGCTCTGTAGAAACCCATCTTAGGTGTTTAGCTGATCTTTCAGCAGCTCCTAGTGTCTGCTTATACGTTTACAGTCCTCCACTGAAAATTTTCAAGGTGCAAGTCAGATGGAGTAGTTTAAAATCACCTGGGTTTTTTTATATTTATGTTTTATGTTGTGCTAGTCATTGGACAGCCCATAGTTAAATGAGAGCCTTGTCTCTTAAGTGTTACAGTCTAAAGATGATTAGGTAATGTAGTAAATAATTAAAATCAGAGGTATATTTGTGTAATAAAAAACAAAAAAGAAAAAAAAAAAGAGAGATGAGTTTTGTACTTGTAACAAGACAGCACAGGACCCACCAAGGTGAAGGATATGCACTGTAGTAATGAGATCTGAACAGAGTTTCGTGCTTGACTACTAATCCTATCAAAGTAAACCCTGATTAATCTTTCATCATTGCAACGTACGCCCTGCTACAGGGAAGATTGTTTTTCCTGGCACCTTTCTCATTTGCTTTGGGTCACGTAGCTCTCAGAATATCGAACACTGCTGAAGCTTGGGTAGTTGTGAATATTAGCTGATGTGGTGCCTGGATTAAGTACATTGCAATGGCTATGTGATTTACATGTGAAAAGAAAGAAAATATATAACACCCTTTCTGAATCCTTCCTGTTGTCATTTCAGCTAGTGCCTGCCTACCTGCCTGTAGTGTGCAGAAAGGAGGTTTGCATGGCAGACAGACAGCTGTCCAGTGCAGGGTTTTGTCCTGGTTCGGGTGAAAACAGAACTAATTCTGTTCAGTGATTTTACTTTTCAGTTCAGTACTTCTAACAGAACTTCCTGAAGTTAGCAGCCTGTTTTCACAGGCAGTGTCTGCTGCTGGCAGTGATAACACCAGGACAGGTTTTTAGCATATTCTCCTGAAGCAGATGGGCTACTCGCTGTTGAAGGTAGAATTCTTGTCCACGTTGCCACTGATTGTGGTAGTTCCTTTAATCCTTTAAGTGTGACTTCAGCTTTGAGAAGGAAAGGCACCAGCATAGTCCTGAACACTGAAAATTGTATGAAATAGATGCTAGGGTGTCATTTTGTTTTGTTACCTATCTATAAATTATCTTTATAATGATGATGGTGTGACAGTTTACCAGTTTAAAATAGCACACTGCATTGAATGTCAGGTAGTCAGGTGAGGGTTCTATAAAAATTGCAAGAATAATGATTCTTCTTCTTGTGTTTGTTATTTTTTAAACTCTAGGTATTTAACCTTAAATTCAGCTCTGTGATTCTATGAAGTGTGGAGGGTGAACTTTCTTAGAGATTTTTGAATTTTCTTAGAGGTTTTTGGTAAACTTGAGTGTTGTACATTCATAATGAACAAGAACTTGTGACAATATTGGTATTTTTGCTGTTTTGAAAACCCAAACCTTCAGTTTTAAATAATTTATGTGCATTGCTTCTCTGTAGCTGCCTTTTGACATTCATAAGGTGCACCTGGATCATACAGGACAGCCACTTTATTCTTACAGCCTTTTCACAGAGCAAGAAGCTTGTGTATGCCTTTTAATACTCTCTACCATCCCCGCCAACAAACATTTTCACTTTGCCAGTCCTTTTAAAATATCTTCAGAATCAATATCCCCAGAGCCTAAATTTCTTTAAGATACTTACAACTGAAGTCTCAATCTTCTGTAGATATAAGTGTGCAAAGCTCTCATATTCTGGAGGAACAGTCAAATAATGAAACAAACCAGACAATAATAACAGGCATTAGCAAAATCCTCATGTAAAGGTTTTTGTCAAGATTTGAGCCTGTATCTCTAAGGTCTTTGTATGTTTAATGAGATGCACTGTAACTGTGGGCAAGTAAACATCTTCATCCTGTTGAAAACTAATGCATTGGATCTCCAAGCTCAGGTACTGAGCAGAATTTGTCGTAACAGAGCACTGGTGCAAAGGAAGCTTCAGCTAGGAATAATGAGGAGAATGATACGGTGGAGAATGAAGCCAAGTCTAAGGACAAGAGATTTCAACTGTAACTAAGAAAATAAACCTTGGATTTTTTCAGATTATTTGAACTAATGTGAGGAGACTGCTCTATTCTTCATGTATAAGAAATGTCCAGGTCCTTACTTAAAAGCACAAAAGAGCTTGTATTTTTCTAGTAAAGGAAAATGATAATTTAAGTGGAGACGCTCACTCTTTTATTTCAAAGTGACTTCTTCTCAGGCTGTTCCAGCAGTGCAGATGCTACTTTGATGAAACATTAGGTGTGTTTCCCAGCTACTAAGAGTTAAACGTCAATAAAAGCACAACCCCATTATGTTTCGGGTTTCAGTTGTGAAGGGTTGAAAAACAGCAGGTTGTTAGTAGAGAGGCAGGGCACGAAGCCGTTCCAGCCGGTGGTTGCTAGAGGGCACTATTTACTAAGAATATTTTGAAAGTGCAGTTGTTAAACTGAAAGGATTTGGTAGCCTATTTACTCGAGGACTTAAAGTCAGTGCAGTTCTTTTTGTCTGTGTTTTTTCAACTAGACTTGCAGTTTGCAATAATAACACCAGTGTGTGGCTTTTCTTTGCTTGCTTATTAATTGGAATCATAACCTCTTCAGGTTTACTAAGACCTTCTTGGAACGTGAAAATCAGAAGGAAAAATCCCTTCAATAAAAACTTACCTACTTAAATAGTTTGACCTGCTTTTCATGTTACTGTTGATAGGTTTGGTGAGGATGGTTTAGAGCAAAGTGGTGCTTTGCCTTGTGGTTACCTGTTCAAAATTAGTTTAATGTTTCCAATTTAATGTATTTTCTTGTATATTTCTATGTAGATACACTCAAGACAGAGATATTTGTGACATTTGGAGAAAGTGTGGGTCTGCTTTAATCAAATGTATTGAGAAGGAGGAAAGAATTGCTTTTTAAATACCAAGGAAGTAATGTAGTTCAGATGACATCTACATGATATGTACCTTCAAGGAAAGAGGAGCCTCGGGCTTACTTTCCTACTGTGTGGAAAGCAAGATATTGCATACAAGCAAGCAAGTAAACAGGTATTAGCTGATCACAACCACTGTTGAAGGGGATATTTCAGGGAACAGGGTATGTAGTTATTCAGTAGAGAGCTCTCTGATGAAGGCGACAAGAAGAGTTTCATTCTCTAAAGCATATAGTGTGAGTTACTAACACCTTAAGCATTTACGTTGTTCTACTGTGACCTTTAAAGGCAGGTGTCATCTGAAGAATTTGAGGCTGCTTCAGCACTTAAACTGCTGACCACAAGACTGCTCAAGAACTTGTGCTGCTGCAAGGGCTGCAGAAAACTTTTAGTTTCTGTAAATTTTCATACTCATGACATCATATAGAGAAAATTCAGTATGCATGAGCTAAGCCTTTATGACACCTTAAGAGTTTATTAATTTTCCATGAAGTATTTAGCATGTTGTGTGATAAATGCAGTGAAGTATTTAGCAACAACATCTATTTTTCTTGAAACACTGAACTGCACAGAAAGTCCCCACAAATTAGGAATGCAGTGAGACTGTAATTGTTAAATTTTATCCAGTTGCATAGCTCATGTGCTCTGTTTTCCACTTCTGAAGATTTACAGTTCCACATAAAGCTTAATATATTACTCTTTAGCTCATAAAAAGTGCAAATTAGTCCTCCTATTAAGCTTTCCCTAGAAGTAAGCAAATGAAAAGCAGAAAGCATAATTGATATTATGTTAATAAATTACTTCTTATTCCATAAACTCTTAACTGGGTTATGGCACTGACTAAATGATGCACACATTTGCTGAAAAGCTCTCTAGCATAGCGCTCTCTAATTTTCTTCCTATGTCTTCATCTGAGCATCTGATAGTATCTCAACAATACTGTCCATAAAAGTAAAAAAGCTGCAATAACTGAACTGTTCACTGCTTTCAGTATTCAGGAGGCTTTTATAAAGCTTGGTCTCCACCCTCCCAATTGATTTTTAGAGTTCAAAAACCAAACCAAATCCATTTCTCTCAACGTTTTCACCTTATAGTACATACATTCATGCTATTTCTCAGAGTATATCTTGTTGCCTTTCACTGACAAAGACATATTTTAATAAATACCAACATAGGAGAAAAAGGTAGATACGGTTAAATTTTCTGTTTGAATTTGTGATCTGCACTTCTAATTCCTTGTATAGAACCAATTTATTTCTTTCCACAGTTGATACATTGATCCAAGTTGGCTTATGCACGTTCAGGCATCCTTCACTAATTTTCACTTAGTGGTCTTTGTATATGTGAGGTGAGAACTGTAACAGTTTAATAGAGCAGATTTTTGAGTTCTTTAAAACTTTGAGGATTATTTTTTGCAAACAGAAGCCTAGTGAAGGTGGTGGTTGTTACTGTTTTCAGGACAGTATCACAAACTAGTAGTTTGAAAGAGATAAGAATGGTGGCCTGGGGGAGGAAGAAGCTTCTGCGAGGGGCTAAAAGTAGTATGATGGTTGCTCTACCACTGCAGTTAGTTCTCACTTTAAATACATTCATGCCAAACTAGGCAATTTTCAGTGTAGTAGACAATTGCCACAAACAACTTCAGCTCTTAAAACCTTTTCTTTTTTTTTTTGTTCTCTTTCCCCCCATTGCCACCTTCTGCAGCTTTATGCTATTCCTTGGTTTCTTACAATGTTTACACGTGAGTATGCATTTTTTTTTCTCTGATTAAATGTTCTTATGTTTCTTAAGCATAATTTTTCTCATTTTTTCAGCTAAAGCCTTCCTAATTGGTGTGATGTGTCTATCATTTGGTAGGTTGCTTGTAATTTGCAAGCATGTGTGTTGTGGCTTGTGTCTCAACAGTGCCTGTCATGTACTTTCTACCCTGATTTGACAATAATTAGCCTTTTCTATTTTTCTTCTAAAGTATTATATTAAATTTGAACTGGATTATGCATGCAGTATTTAAGGAGCATGCAAAGGAAGCTGTTATCTACTGGAAAAAGATATAATAGTTAAAAAGAAACAAAAGCAAACCTTACCATGTTCCTCTGTACTTACCCAAATAATGTCAAAAAGAGAGTAACTGTTTTTGAAGACCAACAAAACAGGCTATTTTATTGTTTCTTGACAGATTGCTATTCTACTAGCACTAGTTTTCTATTACATCTATGTGTATATGTTAGGAGCAAAAAGAGCTTTATAATTTGGTGAGCTTTTAATAAAAGAGGACAAAGTTAATAAAGCAAGTCTAGAAAACAATTTAAAATCTTTTGTCAAAGTTCTCTGATTTTTTTGTTGTTGTTCTTTGGTTTTTTTGGTTTGTTTGGTTTTTTTTTTTTTTCATGTCAACATTGGCAGACTTCTAAAGATCTCAGCTGTAAAGCGCTGGTTCTTGCAGTTGTCCATTCTTCTAAAACTTTCCAAAGAATCACCACCTTGGGAGAACCAAGGAGATGGTTTCCTTGGCAATGAATTGCAATAAAATGCTAGAATTATGTAGCTGAAGGATAGCTTATCTTAGGAGAGCCACCTACAGCTTTGTATGTAAAATATTGCTGATTTTAACAGAGTTTTCTCTTTATCATTTACTATTGTGTTTGTTCATCATGCAGATGTCTTTCCTTTGCACAAAATTTTTCACTTGTGGGATACGTTACTGCTTGGAAATTCCTCCTTCCCCTTCTGTATTGGAGTTGCAATACTTCAACAACTGAGGGATCGTCTTCTGGCTAATGGATTCAATGAGTGCATTCTCCTTTTTTCAGACTTGCCAGGTACAGAAATAACTTATTTCTTCCCACTTTCTTTGTCTTCCCCAGTGTGTTGCTCAAAAAAGTATGTGCTTGCGTGTGAATAAATACTACAAATCTCTGTATCTTACACAGATAGGCCACTTCTACTTGAATGATTATCCTGATAACATGCTCTGCTACAGAACACTTTATCTGGATATATTCCTTGAACGTCTCTGTTCTGGATTAAGACAAGAGACCAACAAGTTTTCTGCTCTTTGGACACTGCATGTCATTTCATTACCTAAAAACAAAAGTCCTTCTTTTCCCAGTGTTTCTTGAACATGCAGATGCACGCAGAGCCCTGACATGCTTTCACCAAGCAAGGGCCTGGACCATTTCATTTTTGATACTCTACGCCCTGTTTGTGGGTGTTCATGCTCAAGAATACTTTAAACTGTTGTCTTTCCAACAGCAAGACAACTGTCACATGTACACTGAAAAATGGCAATCTCATCCAGAGCTAGTAAACAATATTGACCTTGGAAAACTGTCTAGAGATTTGATTTTTTATTTTATTTTAAGATACTGAAAGAATTGTAGAGCAGTGTGCTCTGGGATAAGGTAGCCTGTCAATGCACCAGTGAAGTTATTGAGCTTTATTACAGCTGTGCAGCATGCTGTCTGAAGACATAGTACTATTGTTTCTTCCTTTGCTTTTGCTATCCAGTCATTTTTCTAGCTGAGCACAACTTCTGTACATCTGTGGTATTACATAAAAGATACGATGGCTCCTTGATTGGCAGCACTTGTCCTCCTGACAGCTATTGAAAGATGCAGACCTTGCATCTCTGACAAGCAAAGACTTCTATTTTATTAACTGAATAGTTTTTAAATTGACTGATGCTTACGTTGCCTTTGAATTTTTGTCGCAAGGTGCACTGAAAGAGATGCTCATGTGTGTAAATAAGAGCAAATTATTATCCACAAAGCAATGAAATAACAACTATCCCATAATATATGAAATAAATTTTATAAAAAGAGTAAGTTTGCATTGACTTTTTTGTTTATAGTAACCTCCCAATACAGAGATGTTGGATAGAAATGTCCCTTCTCATGCTAAATTTGTCCTTAGGCAGATATCTAGGCTTAGTGTATCTTTTCGGTGTGTCATCAGAAAATAAAAGGTTTATAGCTTTTCACCTCTGTTTCTTCTGAGAATCATGAGATCAAGCTGACTGACCTGTTCAGCTTCCCTGCTTTTATAGCACAGAGGATTTCTGGCCTGTTTATATGGCTGTGTGGTGAAAGCTAATGTTGCCTGGCAGGGTAGTAATAAAACATTTGTGATGGAGAGGTCAAACCAAGCCCGTAATTCTGGGCTGTTTCCAAAATGCAGAAGCAGTTTATTTTGGCCAAATTTCTTAACTGGTGTCCTGTTACCCAAGCAAAGGGTTCTGGAATTGATTAACTGTGCACAAAGACTTGGTGTGTGTACATTTTCATTAAGAATGAACCATTTGTGTTATGTTTTTCTCTTATTATTTGCTTTCACTTGCTGTGGACAATATATGAATGTCTGGTTTTGCTGTACAAATAAAAAGTTCTGTGTGCTTTTGTCACAGGTGTATTGCCTTTCCACTGATGCTTTCTTTTTAACATGTTTAAAGTGCTGCCTGCTTCTCTCCTTTATCTAGAAGAACAAACACTAAATATATGTACCTTAAAAAGCAGGATTGTCAAGCTGCACCATCCTTTTCAGTTGAGGCTGTTGACAGGGGGAGGCAGCAGCTTGGTAGGGAGTGATAATTTCCCATGAACTGAGCAAAATTAATGACAACTTAGAGCAACCAGAAAGTTTAGTTCAGAAAAGGAACAAGATATTTAAATAGGCTTAATACTGGGACAGGGCTGTGGCAGAACCAGGAAATTACTGTTAGAACACTTTTTGTTTACTTCCCCCTCCCTCAGCCGTTTTCAATTCCTGTATTATTTGCATATTTAGAAATCTCAGGAAGAGTCTTTGGATGCCAAGTAATAGAGTGTTTAGTTGGGGCCACAGAATTGTTTCCTACAAGGCTTGATTGCTGCTTGACTGTCAAATGCTTGAGCTTAGAACTCCTAAACCCAGTGGTTTAAAATGAAGCTTGGGATTTTTAATTCCTAAGCACTGGTGCCAACTTTGGCTTTTTGAAATGCAGGTGCTCTGTGCTTTTTGAAAACCAGACTGCCTGAAATTGGAAATGAGAACTTACTTTTATAGTATTTATATTATGTTTGAAGTTAGACTTAGATTTTTTTCAGTGCACACTTCACAGTTAATGACACCATGCCATGTTGGCACATTTTCATCATAGATTTGCCAGCAAAATAATGTGTATGAATAAAACTGGAAGTCACGTGCTTTTTAAACCACAAAAGACCCCAGTGTTGGGACCTTGGAAAGCACAGAAATGTTGTGTGTACATCACCGTGAGTGAGCAGGCCCTCTCTGTCCTTTCAAAATGTTTCTGTTCCATTCTTGTTTATGCCTTGAGACTTATGCAGAGCCTGCTCTCAGAAGCACGTTCTTCTATGTTATTGGCACGTGACAAGTTGTCTGGCATCCGGGTGAGGATTGTTCATTTGTTCATAGTCCTTCTCAAGGATCTAGGCACTGGCTTGATAGATGTATGTTTCTGAGAGGCCAACAGTATGTTTTAATAACATTTTAGGTTGCTGTGGTTTGTAACACAGTAACTTGGGAGCAGGGAAGAGTACAAGCAGCATTAATACTGTGTGAATTCAAAAGTCTTGGTGCAATAACAAAAGATGGACATCTAATAGGAGACTGACTCATTTGTAACATATTTGAAAGAGCACGGCAAGAAATTGGAATTGAAGTAGCACAGCAGACCCTTACTTATTAGCTAAAAGGAGGAGGAGAGATCTTATCCAACAAGGCTGCAAAAGATTACATTGCATTTTAGTTATTGACGGGAAGTGATTTTTCTTAAACCGGAATTTCAAACACAGGGCAAAGACTTAAAGATTACTCAAGTGTAAAGCTTGTTCATGCAATGTGACTAATAAATATTCTATAAATATTTACACCAGTTTAATGTTGTCTTAAGTTCCAGTATCACAGCTTATTTTAGGATGCTTCCTAGTTGATGAGTGTCTGCTTTCCTCCCAAGTTGAGTAGTATTCTGTCACACATGACACTTCACTCTTCAGCCAGAATGTTTCACTGTGAATGTCTGGTTGGGTTTTGGACTCTCTTTTTTCATTATTATTATTCTTTAAAGGAAAATTAAAAGCTCTGAAATAAATCCATCGTGTTTGCCATCAAGCAAAAATTAGAATCGAACTCCTGTTTTCCACTGAACAGGTGACGTGTAGCTTTGTCAAAATGGCAGGCCACCCAGAGTTCCTCAACTGAAAGCATTTGTTCTGGCTCACAGCAGTATTTAACTGACAAATAAAACATTCAGTTGATCCAAAAATCCTGATGTCCATATGCTGCATGAAATGTACTTTTGACATGCTGGATATATGTACATTTAAAAGTCAATAATCTGACTTGCAAAGACCTTTAATGAAGATGCTTTAAAATGTCTAGGCTTTGATTATATTCCTGTGTTTGCGCTGGTTAAAGTTCCGTTATGATTCTTTTAAACAGCTTGCTGTATTTCCATACATGACTGGGGATAAAACTAATGCTCAAAACGTCTTTGCTCATTTTTCATTAAAAATTCTGGGGTTTTTGAATGGGAAAATGTTTTTGAAAACTGTGCCTTTTAAGGGAGGAGAGAAAGACAGAGGTATAGGTGGATGTAGATATATTTAACAGTGTCATAGCTAAGCTAATTGGTTTTACTGATTTGATTTTTTCTTCATACTTGCATTTCTTGGGTTTTTTTGTTTAAATCCCTGATCAGAGATTGACATTGAGCGTTGTGTTCGTGAGTCCATCAACCTGTTTCGCTGGACCCCCAAGAGTGCCACGTACAGGCAGTATGCGCAGCCGCCACGGCAAGCCGGTGAGAGCAACGGCACGAGAAGTTCAATGTCCTGCTTTTCAGCAGACTATCAGGAAGCACCTCGAAGTGACCTAGTAAGTGACCTGGGAATTGGAGGGGGGAGAATTGTTCAGATTGCGTATCTCTTCTGCCCAGGTGGCTTTGTTGGGTTGGTTTTGCTTCAAAATTTAGAAGGAAGAAAACACCAAAGCTCAGTTGCTGGCATTTCACTTCTAAGCACCAGGGGTTGACGCATTCATCAGATGTTCTGATTTGCTTGTCAGCTATTAATTTTCATGAACAATCAAATACAGTGAATGAGAATTAACTGAAAGGTTCTGGGGCTTGCTGTGTTGCTAGTTGTTTTTTTTGTTTTTTTTTTTTAAACTTTACTGCTTTGAACTTCAGCTTTTGATGTGCATGCCAATAAAATGATTTTTTTTTTTTCTTGTGCCCCTTTTCTGCCTCTCCCAACTTCTGCTCCTGTGGTTCTGTGGTGTTTGTTACCACAACAGACCAATGTCCATGACTCACCTGCAGAACTACAAACAGGCTGTACCTTAGGAGAAAAATAGTAAAAAGAACAGTTTGCCAGTGAGAAATAGTTAATTGGAAAGTGATGAAGCAGTTCTGGCTGCTCTCTCCATCTTGGCATGTCAGGTTAAATGTATAGCTGAAGTTATTTTGAGAGGTACTATGTGAGTTATGCCTGTGTTTATCTTGGCCAAGAGTAACTCGTGCATTAAATATCTGCATTAAATATGTACTCAGTTTAGGAAAATTATTTTTCCCCTCTCTCTCCATTAAAATCTGATGGTTGCTTCTCTCATCAAACACACCATGTGAAGAATGGTAATTCAAAATTATTCCTTTCCTTGCTCTCAGCAGCATAAATCTAGTCGGTCTCTTAAAAATTAAATGGTTCTGGTCTGGTTTTTATTTTCCTTCCATGTTGTACAATTAGAATTTGTTCATAAGTACAATTATTGGAAGTATATATAGACTTGCCATATCTATGTGATCAGTTGCACTAGGTTTTAGTTTTTCCAGCTGTTTTTAACAAACTGCTAAGAAAGTAAAAAAACCTAACATGTATTATCACTCAAGTGTACCTTACTTTTTAAGTAGTCCTTAAACCTGAGTAGGATACTCAGTCACTTTCTTGGTTTTTAGTTTAGCTTTGATTTTACTTCTACTTCTGTTTTCTGGAAGCCTTAGCCACAAATCCAGCACTCCAAGTGCTAGATATGCAAATACAGAACAAAAGGAAACTCCAAAAAGCTTACAGAATTTACCAAATAAGTGGCTGTAGAAAGGCAATTAGGAAGAAGAATTAAATGACTGGTTGTTTTGTACAGGAATTGTAGCCAACACACTGCCTTCTGTGCTCTTCTAGAGATATGTAGAAAGACTTTCTGAAGGAGCTAAGGGCTGCATGTTCACAGAATAATTCAGATAGGACCTTAGGAAGTCATCTGATACAAATTCCTGCAGAGTACAGGCCCGACACTGAATTGAGAGGGGATTGCCCAGGGCTTCGTTCCGTCGGGTCATGAAAACTCCCAAGGAAAGATTATGCCGTTGCTTTTGGCAGCCTGACAGTGCTAACAGTGAAAATGGTTTTGTGTATGTGCTAGATTTTCTTGATGTTATGATGACAAGAGAGTAAAAACACAAGTCTCCTTAGTCTTAAGGATGTGTTTTTGCCATTCTGTGTCTAAGCAAGAGTGAAGGGACTTGGCAGTCAGGAGGGAGATGGGAGAAAGCAGCAATGGTCTACTGAACTGGTAAATAGAACAAAGATTTGTATTTGTGGCAGAGATAAAAATCCATTATTTTGGGTCAGGCAAAGTTTTTTTTTCATTGTTCTTCTATTTCCTGAGAATTTTTTTGGCTGTTTTTTTACTGACAGTAATTTTATTTTCATACCAGAAGTTGTGTTTGTTTATAATGCCAGTAACTAGGCTCATTGATCCTACAATTTCCAAGAAATTAAGCTAATGTTTTTGATACGTTACAGAGAAGAAAAATAAATACTGTATCTTCTAATGACTCTTAAGAGCAAAGCACTTCTCATTTACTGCAGCGTAGCTGATGGTTTACTTTCTTTTGAAGCTCAAGTATATTGGATCCTTTGCATACTGCTGTAGGTTTTGGGGGTTTTTAGCTTGTTATATGGAGCAGTATGATTTATAGATATATATGTGAACATATTCAAGCTTTTTCTGCAACAAAGAGGAGACTAATCTCATGGACACCTGAGTGATAAGGACACCAATTCATATGCTATCACCTACAAATGTGTTTGCTCTTATATGCTATATTTTTGTGTGTCAGTTTTTGAGACTGATGTATACAAGGTATGTTATGGGTCTGTCAAAAGCTATAGTTCAGACTTTGAAAAGTCCTGTATAACATGAGCCATTAATGAGCTACCCCTCACTTGTGAGCAGTTCTGCTCTTACGGGTAACTGTCTTTACAAGATGACTCTTCTCAGGGGTTTGAGCAACATTGCTTAAAAAAAAAAAAAAAAGTTAAATACACTATTTACACCCACTGGTGTTGTGGTGTTTGTTGTTTGTGGTTTTTTCACCTTAATCCTGGAACTATCACTCTCTTCAGACATGTATTCTACTGGTGTTTGTTGCCAGGGGGAACTTCCCTATACTTGAAATCAGTGGAATCTCAGTTCAATCTTTAGTACACACAGTAACCTTTAATAGACTTTTTTTTTTTTTAAACACCACTGCATCTTTGTCAATCTAGTTCTTAAAAAATTACACTGCTATCTCCCCACTTATTTAGGTGGTCATTATTTTGACAATTTTGTCTCTCCAGTTTTATATTTGTGGGCCTCCTCTGTATGTGAGGGCAGGGAGTGTAGGAAACCATTCTTTTGTAAACAAAGCTGTGGGTTTGCTTCTGAAGGTAATTTATGACTTTTTGCAATGTTTTCAGTGTATTCAGTTCTAAACACCAGCTGTCTCCTATATTTGTATTTTCCTTCTAAGATGCTTCAGTTAGTTTCTTAAGTGCTTTCTATTGGCCAGTCAAATATTTGTGTGTATCTGCATGTTCGGGTGCTTTGGTTAATAATAACACAAGAAGTATTTGCCCTGGGTGAGCAGTTTTCTTCCTCAATGAACAGCCAGTTAAACAAAACTGTTTTGACTCTTTTTATCTCTGGCATTGCTCCTGTTTTATTTTAGTGGCATCTCTTTGCAACTTCATAAACAGGCTTGGGTGCTCTTTTTCCTCCTGGACTTGTGTGTTGCTTAATCTTTTACTCTTTTCAGCCAGTAAACATATTTCTACTGAGATAAAATCTCAAGGAGGAAATAGTTTCAGGGAGAATGAATGTACATCTTAAGTGGTTTTGCATGTTTATTTTGAGAAAAATAAAATAACAAAAATAAGAAGAGAAAAAACCCTTTAAATTCACTACTCAATTTTAGTAGCAGTCTACTTATGAATGTCTGCTCAGGTGTGGCAGGTGGACTCCCAGAAATCCTCAGGCTGATAAAATTATGTCTTTATTTTTGTCTTCTACTGCCAGTCCTCTTCTCAAGAGTAGAGGTTCCTGATGAATGTTGGGGAGTGAAAACATTTGACAGGAGAAAAGTCTACCAGATGGTTATTGATCCATGCACTGATTTAAATGCCCCTGATTCACTTTAGCTTTTTGGTTTTGATGAAGCAGGAGAAATACCTAAGTGGGAAGGTAACTTAATGGCTTGATGAAACAGTGCAAACATAAAAAAAAAAAGTTTGTTTTTATTAAAAATAGTGTAGCAGAATTTCCTGAGAGTAATTTTTCTTTGCAGGTAATCAAGAGCAGCTCGCGTGACGGACTTTGTACAGAGGGGAATTCAGGCCTATTTGCAGTAAATACACCAGCACTTGGTTGCTTTTAATTTCCTATGCGCACCTAGGATATATTGTTCCACATAAAATGCATTGGCTGGGTTTATATTAGGCCCTTGAATATCTAGCGTGTTCTTTTAAAAGAAGCATGCTGAGCAATATCTACCAACATTTCTGTTTCAGTGTACGAGCTAGGAAATGTCCACGTGCAGTGGTGAAGTGTCCATGCTGTTCATAAGAGCCACTATATGCGTTCGGCTTCAAGGGTCTTCTGACTTCCTTGACCCAGTTCAGGTTTGGTTTGCGTTCTGGTTTTGCAGAGAGCATTTTGGTTTTGTTTTATGTCATTGTTCTACCACTCCACAGTAAGCTGTTCCTCAAATTTGCTTTAGTTCATGTTGTGCAAAGCATTAACTGAACAGGATCTGAGTTAATGTTTCTAATTTATTTTGCATGTACCTTTGATGCTTCTGTTTTTCTGAGTGTAGCTGCCAGCAGCTTAAGTGAGATGTTGGGTTTGTCATTTTTGAGATGAGTTGGTTAAAATACCCTTTTTATGATGTCACTCTTCTGTGGGTGAATAAACAATTCAGTATTTAAATAGGCATGTCATAAGTGCATTGCATTCTGGCAAATATTTTTAGGAATTGTTGAAAGCTTCAAAACTTCCTCTGTGTTTTTTTTTGGGTTTTTTTTTAGCTTTTTTAAGTTGGGTTTTTTGTTTGGTTTTTTTCAGGTGGTTTGGGGGGGGGTTGTGTGTGTGGTTTGCTTTT
>JANIJG010021237.1:0-22858 GCA_024611175.1 Megaceryle torquata
TGAAATATTAAGGAGCAGCAAAGGGAGGGAAGGTGTAAAAACCCAACAACATTTAGAGTTTAAGATAATAAAAACTAACAGAAGTTTGCCTCCTCAACCTTACAGTAAGAACTTTTTTAATATATATCTAGAAAGCAAGTGAAAGGGAAAGTAGGAAGGAGCTGTTTCTGTAGAAAGACCACACCATTTCAGTATTCTGTTGAAGATGCTTTCTTTTCATTTTTCCTCTACCTGAACTGTTGGGTTTTCCTCTTCAGCATTCTACACTCATTTAGCCATAAGTCCAAATTCCCTATGGGTCCATTAAGTATGTTGCTAGGCAAACAGTCCAGTAGCAACTATAAAACAGGAGGTTTGGATGGGAGCCAGTTTTGTAGGTCACTAGACTGCAAACCTTCACATTATTAGAGAAGAAACTAGTCTTGCTAACTGCAATTTGTAGGAGAATCGGAATACTTTCAGTTCTCTGGAAAGACTGAAAGTCATTCATACTACACAAAGTTTTCATTATTGGATAATTCTAAATCAAAGGCATCAGTGAGTATAGTATTTTTACATACACTAGAAAAGTATCATTCTCTACTAATGTTTTAATACTATCTATCAAGTGTTTAGAAATAGCACAATCATAGACAAGTTAAACATATACAGTTACCATTCAATGTACTTCTAGCTTACTAACTTCAAGAGCATGTATGAGACGACTTAACCCTAAGTAAGTAGTATGTATTGTGTTTTCTTTATTTTCTTTATTTTGATGATAAATCAAAGCCAATCTATTCACAGAAAATTAGCCATCCTGATTCAGGAACATGCTGTGTCTCAGATAGAAACATTGTTTCTTTTCTGTAATGTATGATTATCTTGACACTGAGAACATAAACTCTTAAGACTGGTCTTTATATTAATTCTAACACAGAAGACTGTCAGAAAACAGCATACTGCATAGTCGTGTTGATGTGACCACACTGAATTACCATGTGGAAGAATTGCTGCTCCAATTAGTAAGTTAATAAATGAGAAGGTTTCAGTACCATTGCTCTTACAGAATGGAAATGCCACAGTGGAAGAAAGCAGAACACAAAACTGAAAAATCAAGGCAAAGAAAAATAGATGGCTTGGACATGTATATATTAAGGGTTCTTTCATTATGACATTGCAGCACTTCTGAGATGTAGAAATACTGTGAAACAGAGCAAACTAAAACCATTTCTTCTGTGAATTTTATACATTTCGTGGAAAATGTGTTTGAAATGTATATTAATGGAAATGTATCATCACAAAGGAAAAGTAATTAAGAAAGCAAAGCACTTATGATACCAAATAGTTATTCAAGTTTCTTTATCCTTGTTTGTTCATTATAAGTAACATTTTATCTTTTCTGGTAGTGGAATTGCACCAATAATCTCCAACATTTATGTTTTTGGGTACAAGAAAAAGAAACATCGTTTTGGATATAAGAAATTAAATACATAAGCTGAAAAATCACCACTTTCAAAGGTATACAAATTCAAGCAATGACAGTAATGGCCAGGGAGTTCTCATCACTTTAAGTACAGGGAAAATAGTGGCAACATTTTTCCCAATTAAGCCCTAGATAATCTTCTGTAGCCTCTAATTTGTTGGTCCTTGCATGGTTGGTTTTTGGTTGGTTTTTTTTTTTTTTTAGTCTTGATATGATAGTTTGTATATATTTACTTTTCCGGAAGTGCAAAATAATTTCAAACAAATAAATTGATTTTTATAACAGTACTATAATCTTTAATGAAGGTTTAGAAGTTTTCTATTTATCTTGTCAATTCTTGAGGAAAAACATCATCAGACAAAGGTATCAGTGTTATTGAAAATCTCTGATGCATATATGTTTGGGCTTGAACAGGCAAGATGGTAACAAACGCTTCTAGCTTTACAAACAACAAGTTCTTTGTATTATTTGGGCTTTTTCTGAAGCAAGATTAGCAGAAATAACTCATGACCTCTCACTGATTCTACTCAAGCAAATTCTTATATCCATCCAATCTATGTACATAAACAAAGATGCCAGAAGGGCTCATTAAAGAACCTCCTTTTACAAAATCCTGAGTGCGTAAAAAATCCTGCTGGTACTAACATCATGTTTTTCATCTGCTCTTAAAATATTGGCATTATTATTTGCATTCATAAAACCACAACTACAGTGGATACTAGCAAACCCTATGTTGGTATAAGCCTCAGAACTACTAGCAAGTTGTTAAAATGAAGAATTTAGCCTAGTATCTGACATTTCCTACTTTAATGGGAATTCTTTTAAGAAACTCAATTTTCATGTTGTGATGAAAAAGCAAGCTGGCATTTGCCTCTTAATGTGCACTTAACAAATAGTACTATCAGACTGCTAGTCATTGTTGTTGGGGGGTTTTGTAGACAAACATCTGGGCCCTGAGGGCATCAAGAGACCTTAATGTTCCTGCTTGCCTTCCCAGGGGTTTCCCTTCAGCCTGCCCACAGCCCAGGGGCCCCATTTCACCTCAGCCTGGGACTATCAGTCTCTGTCCGAGGGATGCTGGGGGCAGATGTCCCTAGCCATCTCACAGGGGTGGACTTTGGACCCCCATTCTAGCCTGTCTCCATCCCTGTCTCTGGTCCCATCAGCTTTTGCTGATGATGGGAGTCCGTTGATGGCCTTGATTCATCACTTGCTGGGGGGAGGGGGAGTTGTAGATAGACCCCAATGATACCAGATCCTGGCTCTTTTCCATTTTTGTACCCCTCTGCTGAGGGCACAGGGTCCCCTTTGCAGATCTGTCCAGCTCTTGCTGCTCCCTGACAGCACATAGAGGAACATGTTTCTCTTAATTCATTATTTTACATGACTGATGAAGGCTTTACTCTTAAGCCTGGACATGGGGTAGATCTTCCCTATTCATAGTGGAAGCTCAGAAAGTTCATATGCACACATCAAACATGTGACCATCTTGAACGGAAACAGATGTTATTTTCTTATTCATGCATTTAGGCGCCAAATATCACCTTCATAAACCTGCCCATCAGTCATCATTATGCTAATTCTTAGTTTTTAACTGACTAAATAATATTAAACACTCTATTTGACTGAGTTTTCCTGATAATTTTTTTTTAAGTCACAGAGATAACTTCTTGATTCATTAAAGCTCTTGTCTCCACTGTTACTGCATCAAGAAAAACAAACAAAAAAACGTTTCATAAACATGATTTCATGAACAGAGGTCAAAAGCTGTAATGAGGTAGTCCATTTTGTCAGAACTTGAATAGCCTGAGAAATTTGTAAAGTACGTCCTCATTGAAAATCATGCCAATAACTAAGGAATTAAACGACTAATTTCTGTAGATATGGAGTCTTCTTTTTGTGGTACATCCTTAATATGCGCAGACAAAATTCACATCACTAATTCTTTTTTCAAGTGAGTTTCTACTGTCAGTGTATCAGAGAGATGCCTAAAGTAGTTCTAAACGGCCTAGCTCGACTGCCGAGATAGCATAGTCATGTTAGCACAGACACTGCATAATGTATTCAGACCAATAGATGTAATACATTTTTGAAGATAAAAAAGGCCATCCCATTTTGGGACACAACAGGAGAAGGAATACAATTTGAACTTCTGTAAAAAACTAAGCATATCTTCTCTAACCAAAAAGCATAGTAAATATAAAGCTTTAACAAAGCCTAATAGATGAGAACCCGTGCATGCTGCAACATTAAATGGAGTACACTGCTATTGTCTAGTGTATGCTGCCTAAATCAATAGAATTTAGAGGAGAAACAGCTTTCTAACAACACAGTCACTTACCTAATCAATATCAGAAGTAATGAATTCATCATGCACCTCATATTTCTAAAATTGTCTTTATGAAAGTGTAGAATTATTATACTTTAAATTAAACCACAGCCTAGTATTTAAAAAAAAAAATCAAAAACTAACCCAACCAAAATATTAGATGATGGCAAGACTGAAGACATTAAAACAAACCAATGCACTCAAAATGTTCAAACAAAACAGTTTATACTACACAATTACATCAATGGCCCTATCATTTAAAAAAATTCTGGAAAGATGCTACAAAGAAATTAAATTGAAACTTGAAGCAAAACAATCCTATACCACGCACACTTCTGCTGGAACTTAAAAACTACAGTAACATTGTGCTTTATGTTCTAAAGCATGTCTCTCTTCCTTAATTGCATTTAAAAGTATTTCCTCCGTCAATCACAATCAAATCATTAAAGCACTTATTTCTTTACTGTGTTTGCCCACTAAAAAAGTAAACTTCAAAACATACACACTGTTCCCTGCCAATATAACAGTTAACTTTTATCTTGCTCCTCTTTGTAATAGGCCAAATTAAAATGTTCATCTCACAAACACTGGCTGTGTGGTAATACGAGTGGAAAAGCACACAACTAAGTGCTTTTACTTATAGCTGCAGCTCTGAAAATCACAGAGATTAAGGAGAGTTAAAGGTTGGAGATTTATAGCAATGTTTTATAAATTTCAAATCTCACTATAAATTAGAGTTTTAGAAAATTATGTTTGCTACATTAAACGATACAATCAGAATAATAGGCATCAGTTATTTCTAATCTGCAGTTGTTTTCATTTGGGGGCACATTTTGTGTTTTACTTTTTAAAAGACAATTTTTATGTTTACTGATTTCCATATTTAGTAAACTGAAAACATACCAAACATATTTATTTGCAAAGCCTTGAGGTCATCCTGACTTTGCCAGCTGCAAGAGAAACTTAATCCAAGCAAAAACTGAAGTGCTTTTAAATGTAAAATGTGCTTGCTTTCACATGAGCAAGCAGCCCGCAGGTAAAAAATGCCTGCCGTGGACTCAAAACAATAATGGTGGGATTTCAAGCATTTTTTTCTGAATATTTGTAACTAAATTTGTTGATTAGAAGTCCACTCAATATCATAATGAGCCATTATATAATATGTGATGGGCACAGATGTGAGATCTGACAGCAAGATGCCATTTTCCTGATCAAATTTTTTTTTAATTAAAATGCAACCATTTTCTCTCACGCTGACATTATGTTGGATAATGTATACTTTGTGAAAAAGCAGAAAAGGCGGGAGGGGGAGGGAACAGAATAACACTATCACTTTGCCTAAAGAATGCTTTTGGCTTGTAAACATTGAGCTATTTTAGAAGAGTTGCCACCATCACTGTGAGCATTGCTGGCTTGGACTAAGCATTTCTGAAACTGAAAGCTGTTACCATGTAGACTTTAGCCTACATAAAATTAGATTGAGTGGCACCATCAGTGAGAAGAAAGTGTAGATAAAAGCCTACTAAACTTATAACTTAATTGAGGATATCCAAAAGCACCTAATCTTTCTAGCAAATGAAGGCAGAGGTGTAGCAGAGAGAATATACAGCCATTATCTACTCACAGGCTGTCCTTGTTTTCTGTGCTTAAGACCTGAACATTGTATGACACTGCATTTACAGTTCTACATCACTGAAAGACTTCAGTCCATAAAGATGTAAGTATAAACTTTTTATCATTAAAAATCCTTTTAACCTGCCAGCATAGCACAGACATTTTTAGTGTAAACATGCATTAGGCTTTGTGGATTCAGACTATCTGAGGGGCTTTGTTTTTTTTCTTGAGGACCAGTAATAAGATACTCCAAGGTTTTCTTAGGCGTTTACTACTCTTATCTGAACTTCAGACTTGTTCATTTGTTAATTCATATTTTAACATCTATATAGTTGGTGGAATAACACTGGAGCCTTTGATATTTATGGTAGCATACGATTTTTGTTCATTGATAATGGGATAAACACTAGGAACTAATAGATACAGTTGCAAATTAGAAATGTTCCAAGAATGAATTCATATCATAAGTTCTGTTAAAGCTAATTGCTAGAATTATTTCACCCATAATTCTCTTCCTTCTGTTTCTTAGCAGTTGTAAAATAAAGAAAAAATTCCCTAATCACTGACTGAAAACTTAATGAGTATTAATTAATGATTACTAAATCCAAGAATTGATATGATACCTTTAAAACTGTCATCTGGATAAAGGATGAAAACACATTTAAAGAAGTAGTCCATACTACACTGCTAAAAATATTTAGATGATGTTTTTAAATTAATTAACTGTTTGAAATATATGCCTTCATATCTGTATACCAGTCTTTCTCCGACTCATTTGTTCTACCTGGTCAATCCTAATGCTGGGAAACAGATCACTAAATAATAATTCACCTAGGCAGAAACACACTACATGGATGAATGTGTGTCTCATTAGATGAAATTCAAGGTTAGATACATATGACTGAGGCATGAAATCCATAAAAGATGAAAATTTGTTTGTCATTGATGAGAAGGAAGATAGCACATAATTTTATTCAGGATCCTCTCTATGCTCTTATACTATTCAAGCAGTATATTTAATTCTCTCATGGTTGAGAAAGTCAGAGACACATAAATGGAAATTAAGTAGCTAGACAGAAACAGTAAAATATCAAAGGTATACTCAGGTTAGATCATAGTCTTCTATACAATACATAAGAAATATCTCTACTAGGTCGACATTTTTGTTTACTTCCATGGGACATTTCATCCTGAAAAATTAATATTGGAGGACTACACAGTTCCGTGGTTAGGTAGCCCAAGTTCTACACACAGGTCAGCTTCCCCTTGGCTACCATCTGCTGCTAATCACATCTTTTTGCTAAGCCATCCATAAGAATGTCAGAAACACTTCACTTATTCTTCCAAAATAATTCAAAACCTGTCCAAATCTTCACACTCTCCCACCTCAATCCCGCCAACCCAAACAGGCCTCAGCCTCCATATCTAGCCAATTCACACCAAACAGATTTGCATTTGTATTTAAAAAAATATAGATCCTATGAAAAATGAACTGTTTAACCTTTTGGTAGTAGGTACTGGCAGCACAGTAAGAAAGTTTATTCTGTTTGACATATTCATACTGTGACTTTACCAGGAATCAATTTTCAAGTCAGACTTCAAAAAACTGTTGCTACGTGGCACGCATAAGGGAAAATTGCTATCAGTTGGATAGTATAATCTTATTTCGTTCACTCACTAAGATTTTTTTTTCTATGGTTACACTGAGTAGGAACCCAACTGATTTTCTAGAAATCTGGGTATTCAGAAACTTCATATGAACACATATATGAGTTCAGATTAAAAAGTTTAGTTTTCTATAAAAAATATTAAACATACTGACTATTTCTGCATTAAAGACTACAAAATTGATTCTGATCTAAGTGGAGGTATAGAAAAAGCAAAGGAGGAATGGGTCTAGTCAGAGTGAAAATTGGCCGAGTTAAGGTACCAATAAATGGTCTGTTTAGTCCTGAATATCATTGTCCTGGCAAACTTAAAATTCCATTTTTTGTTAGTCATTCCAGATACTCTGACAATAAGGATTCACAGTTGCTATGTTTTTAATAAACTTCCAGGGAATCAGAATTTGAATCTAAACATTGTCCTAGTTTTTGCAATCCAGTCTTTGCAAGACAAGGAAAAAGGAAGATGAAATCAGAGCTTCATAGCCAGGAAAAAGAAGTGCCAGTTCTTTGTTTTCATTTTGCAATCTGAAATAAATATAAATATGAAAAATCAATAATTAACAAAGAACAAAACAGAATATATCTTCAGCTTTTAAAATTATTTAATCTCTAATGTATGACATTGGTAAATAGTCTACTCCTTTAGGAAACAGACTGTTTGCAGTGGGAGTTACCAGTCTGCATGAAAGACTGTACAGTAAGAAGATGAGCAATAAAAATCAAAAAGGAAACAAAAAAAGAATTAGAATTGGAAAATGAGCACCCAACATCTTTTTTAAGGGTCCTTGCCTGAGTCATATTGATGCAAATCAGTTTTTCATCCATTATTATTTGCTAGCCAAAATGTTTTAATTTTCTTCATAAAACTGAGGAATAACAAAAATATCTTAATACTACCTTGTGAGATACTATGTACTGTATCAAGCACTGCAATACACCTGCTGATGGAATGAGACTCCAGGGGTCACTAGCAAAGAGAAAATTTGCAGTATGTGCTATCTAAAAAAAGTGTAATCAAAGAGAATATTTTATATAGTCAGAAATAACTTCTTAACATTTTGCACTCAAGCAAAACAGTCTAAGCCTATATTTTCTAACCGTCTAATGATTCTTGACCAGGGCAGGTAATGTTATGAAAATATGTTAAAGCTACTGTATTAAGTCACTATTGTAGAAGTAGGAAAGAGCCCAAACAGAGTAACAGTTAAAGGTAGCAAATTAAGCATATTTTATCAGATTACCTCTTCATGTATAATATTAAATTAAAATAGGAAACTCAAGGAGTCCCTGAATGAAAATCTCTCATGATAACTCTCTTCTGTTGTCATCCAATATTCCATCCCTGTGACTCAGAGAATGAGCAGATTTGAGGCTTTTTAAAAGCTAGCCCATATAAATGATTAACAAATTATAGAGACTATTTTCACTCTTTTCTATACAGTCCTCCAGTATGACTCTCATTACTTTGCTTGACTAAAGACAAATGAAAGAAATGGAGCCACCACACGAAAAAAATGTGGTTTCTATTTGAGATGAAGCATATTTGGTAAAGCTGCCTATTCTATCGGTGCATGAGTAAAGAGCTGTTCTCTTCCTAAAGGCTTTTCTTTCTTTTAAATGATGCCATCTACTCTAAAGAAACCTCCAGGACAAAGACACAAGTGAAGATCTCTGGAATAAACTACTTTCTCCAAATTGTTTCAAATCCTTTTGTGATTTCTGTCCTGACTTATTTTTCATGCTATTAATATTAAAATGTATCTCAACTTCCAATGAAAGAATCTTTGAAGCAACTTTTATAACAACAACTGTTATAATATCCAAAACACGATAGTTTCTGCACACTGTATACTGTCAGGTTCCCAAAAGCAGAAAAGAGTTGTGAAATAGCTCTGCATGTAAAGAATAAATTTCAGATGAACTCGAGTAGTTCTTTCACAGAAGAACAGAGATAAACCTCAGCAGTCCTTCCTGACAGAGATCAAGACTGATAGCTTTACAATACCAAGTGAAATTAACAAAGTTGGCTAGCAAAAGATGAGAACTAAGATTTCTTTACTGTATTTCAAATATATATTGGGAATTATATTTGCAACTTGTTTTCTAACCTGACTAGACTAACTGCAGGTCAGAGGACAAGACATTTATATGAATATCACTAAAATTATTGAATCTAGAGAAATAGGATACCCTAAAACATATTACTTCAACAATATCAGGAATTGACTTCTTAGCAAGGGGGAAAAAAGGAAGATATTAAATATTCAGAGGTGATCATGGTATCTTGGAATTTGTCTAGTAACTGCTATTCTTTGGGAGAAGGAGATCCCAAATACCAGAAGATTGTGAAGCAAATGTGCTAAATACACTTAACTCCTCCTCAGGAAGAAATTTTTGGATTACAAAGATCTTCCTGGAAAAAATATCAAAGAAAATTATTAACACAGATAGAGTTAGTGGAGAAAGGTTTATGAAGCCAAGTGCAGGCAATTTTTCAGTATGTTTCACATTTGTAGAATACAGAATTAAAATAAATAAATAAAATAAAAAAATAAAATAAAATAAATATTAACACTTCAATGCTTAGATTCCTTTGGGCTACCCTGGGTATCTATTCTGTTCTTCTACACTGCAGAGTATAGCCTTCCTCAGAAACCGTTTTTGCCTACAACACAGCAAAAAGGAATTTTGCTTCAAGACTGGGATAATAGGCATCAGCACAATATTAATATCAATTCAAATAGAGGCTTATCCATCAGCCTTCCAATATGTCCTGATTTTGGTGGGTTGGGGAGGGAAAAATATAGGATACACAGGTGCTTTGCAAATTAACTAATATAAACCCCAGATGATTGTCCTTTCAGAGTTAATGTCTCTTTCTATTCCCCCATTGAAAATTCAATATTCATTATGTATAATATAATTTTTAGAAGATCAATTATTTAAACTAAAGAATGAAACAAGAAATTCAGCTTTAATAAAAAACCAAACAAACAATATAAACAAACCCAAACAAAATCCATTCCTCATAAAAAACCAAACTCTAAACAATAAAAAATCACACACACAAAAAATAACCTCAAAAGCCAAAAACTTTAGCTAAAAAGGAGGCATATTGTACCCTACAGGAAGCTAATTTCATGGCTCTCTGGGAGCATTCTTGTGATTTTTAAATGGTTGAGGCATACAGTAATCTCAGTCAGCAGACAGGCACAACAGATTTTGATTTATAGCTTGTTACAGATGATTCTATGGACTCTAACAGATAAAAAAAAAGAAAGGAAGAATCACCTGCATAAACACTTACACTTTATAGATTTTTTTTTTTAATCTGTTATGTTAAAGAGCTGTTAAAGACAAAACACAGTCAAATAATCCAAAGTATTAAAACTCTCTACAATATATTATAAAAATTACAATTAATGATTTCTTAGCATCTTTTTATTATTATTATTAAATCAGCATTCATAGAATGTCCAGCTGTTTTGTATTGGCTATTTGAATTTATCATCCAAATTTGCTACCTAAAGATTTATGTAGGAAGTGCAACACTTCAAAGATCTAGATAGCATCGCGGTGTTGTCTGAGAGGGAGAGGAGAAGGCTATAAAGTCTCTTCCTGCCTTGTGATGTAAAGCAGATGCAAGCTAGAGCAGAAACAGCACGGAGCATCCCCTCCCTCCCTCTGCACACTAGTAAGTTTGCCCTGCAAATACAGCTGTTTCAAGACATACAAAATCGACATTTGCAAAACTAAGAACACTGCCAATGTAATGAAGTAATAATTTTTGGTTTTCCTTATACAGCTAGGCTAATTATTTTAGAGAATCATTAAAGGAAAAAAAAAGCAGCACTGAAAAACTGTTATTTTCCTGTCTTTATCTTCAAAGAAATGGTCTCTTCCATTTCTTAGGACTTAAATACACCTTCAGCTTTTCATTCAAGAAAAAGGGACATACAAGTCAGTAAAAAGAAACTTGATAAGGTTAAGACAATAGAAGAAAAAAAAAGCTATAGAGAAAATGCAAACCGATATAAAGATTTTTTGCCAACTTAAGTATCTAGATGACTCCATTGTGTGATTATGTGACTCAGTATTAGTAGAACATCATACTGCAATTTGCTCAACATTTATAGTTTTGGCTCCCCATATTACTAGTACAAAACAATAGACAATTATACAGCAACTAACATGCACATAGCTATTTACAGTGCATACCAGCATTCTCACTGTATGGTGTAGTTTTTTCCACTTAGTGAAATTTATTTTTAAAACATCCACTTGAACTGGATATGTAAACTGCTGTATACATCTGACCAGAGTTATATTTAGCCATCTTCAAAGAAGGCAGTTACTCGGGCTGTCAGGCTTGTAAAGACAACAAAATACAGCGAGAGCAGATCTGAAGCATCGTCCTCCCTAAGGAGGGCATGGTGCTGATGGTAATGAAGCTAGCTGGCAGTTTATGGGGCGCATGCTTGTGCAGTTGCTTTCCTCTAGCCCTTCCACAGCCCATGGAGAGAAATGCAAAGCAGGTAGTGAGTTGCCTGGTGGTCACAGGGACAGAGGGAAGCACATCTTATATCCTCTTTTAATCCATGCCCCTACATTATTCAAAGGCATGGAGTACAATCATCTGACATTTGCAGAGGCTGGGATGCAGGGAAGCACAGCTGGCTTGTTGCTGGGGCAGTGAGTTCACTTAAAAGAGGCCATCATGCCAATGGGTAGGGGAGGGAGGACAGAGAACAGCAGCTGTTCTGCTTCAGCAAAATTTTACTATTCATTAGATGAAGGCAAAATAAAGCATTTTATCTTTGCTCTCAAGGGGGCAAAATTCAATTTTTCCAACACTGCTGAGTAGCGGTAAGATGTGGCACACCTAAACTAATGAAGTCAAGAAAACAGTTGCATTTTTAAAACACACATTATCTACGCTTGGCTAATAGCCTGTTCAGTGATACTTTGTATCACTATATAATTACAAACCTATAAAATATCCATTAAATTCACACCAGTAAACATTTCTTTGAACTGAGAGAAATAAAGCATTTTGATGTATGCTATTCTCAGCATTTATCATAGATATTAGAAACATATTCAGTAACTAGATTACAAAAAAAGTCATAATTCCACAAGAATCAAAGTAACAGGGCGCTTAATTGCCTCAGACCAATAAAGGAAAAATTATGGCAGAATCAATTAAAAATATATTACACAAATGCATATTAGGTGGCAGCACCCCAGCTTCATTATAGTGCATATTTCCTTGGGTTTTATGAGCTTCCTAGTTTAACATCAGAAACTGTGGGATATAAAGAGATAACCACAGTCATTACCTTATAGATTCCAATATAGGCTAGAAGGTAAAATCAGGAAAAAAAAAAAAAAGAGAAACAAAACAAAAAAACCCACACCACAAACCAACAAACAAACATAAAATGGGTCATATACTTTTTGGAGGGGATTAGCATTTTTCTTGAGAATTACTTCCCAGTTTTTCTCTACCCTCCTTCTTTCTTCTTCTAAATGAGAAGCACCAAAATGGTTGTTTCCTAAAGCAATGAATATTTAAAATGTTCCTGGAAAGTCCTGATAAATGACAGGGATCATTTGCAAGCATCACATATTTCTCAGTCTCTTCTGCTTTAGAGACCTTGGAACCTGATCTTTTAATCGCTGTATGCCAAAATGGCCTTACAACAAGCACAGTGATCCGCTTGGACTGCTGCTAGCTGTAAATTAGTAGGAACAAAGAGGAGTGGAGGATTTAGGAAACCTGCCTGAGTCTTTTTGTGATTAGGGCACAGAAAACCTTTGGTTTCGCACTTTTGTTGAAAAGATGCAGACAGATGTTCTAATTTCCCAGAGGATGTCAAGTCCACAGACCCATATTCATTGTATCGCAGTCACAAACTACATAATTTTAAAATTCTGGCAGATTTTTCTCTGATATGCTCTTTCCATTAAAATATTCAAGACATACAAGATTGAAATTAAGAGTTTGTACAAAGGGAATACCTGGAATCAAAAGGCTCCTCACATACATCCTAATGGTTTCCAAGACAGATGACAACTTCTAGCTTCCAAATTCTCAGTTATATTAAAATTGAGGATTTTTTTCTTTTTTTTTTTAAATGCCAAATAACAGGGTATTTAAAATCAGAGCAAAAAATCTGTGAGACTATTATGTGCTAATATATATAAATGCACACAGTCATTTACAGAAATACACAAACATTCAGTCAACATCTGAAAAATCATGATTTAGTAGCTCAGCACATATATTGAACACTGCTGAATCTTCACAAGGAAGTATTCACAAACAACTTGATTATGATGTTTTATTAAATACTTGTAGGGAAAATAAATAATTGAACAATTTTTATATTTCACAAGAAGGAAAAGAGGCCACATGTGAAAGAGACACAAGTATTCCTGAACTGTTCATGCAGACATCAGAATTTAAAATCAACTTGAAAACAAAACAAACAAACAAACAAAAAAAAAAAAAAAGAAAAAGCCACAAAAAACCCCTATCCAACAAACCCAAATATATTCTAGTAGTAAATCTTTTTAAATGATAAGATTATGTCTAAAATCAATGAGTATGCTATGCTGTAGAGGTTTTCAGCAAAAAGTTTTGGCTGGTGTAATGAATGGCACAGTAGCTACAGGCTCAGCTGCTCTGCTGCCAGCTACAACTTCCTAGCTCATGAATGGATACACGGGGTGTTGATCACAGAAGACTTATGCCTTCAGGGTAATGTGTGTCCAAATATTGCTGAAGCACTGCTGACTATTTTATAGTATCCCTTCTAGCACAATAAAGCCATTTAGCTCTTCCAGCTAAACATCAAGGAGTGCAATTGCAAGACAGAAAGCAGCAGACTCTATATAGTAGATAGCACTCCAAAGCATTATGCTATGTAATGAAAAATATGGTCTTCCTGCCATCAATATTATCTATATGCATATTGAACCACTGAACTGCAGGGTATCTCCTGCTTCTTACTGGTAAGGGAAGGAAAGAATTATTTTCTTTTTTTTTTTCTTTTTTTTTTTTTGTGAAAAAAATATTTTTCCTTCTTATTCTAAAGAGGAAGAATTTTTAGTTTAAATTTACTAAATTACCCTCAAATATTAACATGAATCAGCAGCATTAGATTTGGATAAATGCCATCATAAGAACACATATAATTCATGCTCTTTCTGAAAAAATAAATCTGTCATAAAGTATATATATTAATTGTATATATATAGTTCAGTTTCCAAGTGTAAGTACTGTAACAAGATGTTTTATCACTGATTGCTGCTCTAATAATGTACTGAACACAGCTTAGAAATTAAACATTTACAAAAGTACAACTAAAATGAAAACCCCCCACTCCCAAAATAAAAAAAAAAAAAAAAATCTGTCATAAATAAATGAAAAGAAGTATTCCTGCTGTCTTCGTCCAGTTCTTTTTTCCCCATATGGTATCTTTTATCATATGGTATCATGTGAAGACTGCAAAAATACCCTTTTAGAGAATATATTAGAAAAACAAAGCATAAACAATAAAGCCTGCTCAGCAGTCATGTTTTCCAGTGCTCTGTAGGATAGCCATAGGAATCTTCCATGCTGTGAGTGTTAATGAGACCCTTCATAGGCACCATTAATACATAAAAGCAATCACCTATAACTCACCTTTTCAAATCTGTATTCCTTGAATTTAGTAACAGGAAGCAAAATAGAAAGCATTGTGCAAACACCATCCTCATTTATTGATATGCAACCATTAGCCAAAAAGGGGTGGATAAGAAAAAAGTTACTGCAATACATAGATGCTTCAATAATCAAGTAGAGAGTCCAGAAGCACTTGGAGAACATGCACAGTTTTTAAGACTACAAAACTGTCCCTAACCATATGGTTTTCCTAATGGAAGAAAACATACTTCTAAAAATTACTAATTAGCTAAAACTGTCTGGATTCAAGACACTTAGGTATTTAGAACAGAACGTGTATCTGATCAAACTCTATAACGACAGTAATCTGGCGTGAAGAAAACCCACACAAATTTTACACAGTTTATTTCCAAGTTGTGGTTTATCTTTGATAACATTTATTGAAATGAAAGGGGGGAAAAAAACTCACATTTTCCACATGGATGTCATGCAAGTTCTGGCAAATAGTTGCCAACATTAGCTAATTGTCATGAACCGCAACTTTCCAAAACAGACACTGGACTTCAGCCAAAGACAGCTCCACCAACCTGTGAAGGACCTCAAGCTTTTGGTATAAAGTCCCTCACCGCTATTCCACTTCTGAACTGACAGCCCCACTGGGCAAAGACATGTGTGGGGTCTGTCAGTCCCTAATACTTGCCAGATTTTAAAGTGAAGATATTAGCTCCTTTTGCCAACAATGTACAACTTAGGATATTACCTACTACAATTAGTGAAATAAATATGAAACAATAACATGCCCAAGAGCTACCTTGCACTTGGTTTGTGCTCAGAGTGATGCCTCTGTTTCAGTTACTGGCAAGTTTCTAAATAATTTGAACAGATACCAAGAAATGAAACACATTTTTTTAAACAAGATCCACCACTTCTACAAAATGACCACTGACTTGTCATGAAAGCTCACTTTAGGTCACCCTTTCTCAGCTGCATTTCTGCTTCTGATGACATAAATTAACTCTTGGGTTTCCTACAGTTCTCCTTACAAGTAACTGATTCAGGCGACACATCCTATATCAATTAAATCTTTTTTGGTACAGAGCCATCCATTACCAGGTAAATTTTTTTTTTTTAATAGTGCTACCTTCTGGATGAGGCCAAATATGTAAATTGGGCTGCAGATTCCAAGCTGAACATACCAAATACAAATAAAAGATATCCCTCAAAGACAGCTTTGCTAAAGGTTACTTCTGACCCTTTCCTACCCTTTATATGGCTTTGATGCCCATCAGGCCCATCACCGAGTAATTTCAACATATTAAGTTATCAAAGGCACTTTCATTTTGGTGGCCAGGTTAGATTCCTGATACCTTAGCATACTGCAAGAGCTCAGTCAGCATCTGATGTGAAGTATTTGAAAGAGTCTAGTAAGTGAATAGAGTGAAAAAATATGTCAGCAGTTAAAGGGGCTTGGCTAATAGCACACACAAAGAAATACACTTTGTGAGTGCATTTTGCTTTCATAGAAGTTAGAAAACACTGTGGCTGTACCTGAGATTTTAATCCTTAAATAAACTATAACTTTATAAATAGTCACTGTGGAAACATATAATTGAAAACAAGAAATGCATCTCATTAATAGTTCTTCATAGAGCAAAATCATGATGGTGGACAATCATGAGAATGGTAATTTCTTTGAGATAAATTATCTATAAATGTAACTTGATAGAATGGGGTGCACCATGGCAGCAGACTTTTAATATAAAACTAAAACTTCTTTTGCTTCCAGTTTTAGGCTGGACTATCACCACCAAGGAGTCACATACTGATATTTGATAGTTTCAGTGAGTGGTTCATATAACTGAAATATCATTTCCTCTCATCTGGATTCCATCAAATAACTTAGAAAAAAAGTAAATTCCATCACTGTTCATGTTCCCAAACAGCAGTAGCTGAACTGCAGTTTTCAAAGGCAGAAGACTTTATACACTATCCCAGTGGCATGTTAAACCATTGTGTCAATTACTGTTGTAATCTTCATCATCTACATCTCTCACCCCCTCTCTCTCAAATGAAAAAGTGAAATACTGCTAGTGCCTTCAAGACAGGAAATTAGCTCAACATTAAGGACAAGTAAAATTGCACTAACACTCACTAAAAAGAGCACAGATGAGTTTTTCTTATTTCTTTTCTGCTCTGCTGCATAGACATTTGACTAAACCAATAAATAAGCAAAGTTCAAAATGGCCTGTTCCACAGCACAACAAAGTCTAGAGAAAAGTTCTCAAAATATTTAAATTTAGAAGTCTGCCATGAACTCCCATTTCAAAGCAACTTAGAATTACTGTCAACATAGTGGTGCAACTGTTGAGAAAAGCTCTTTTCATTTTTTTATTTCTATTATATTTTATTCTTATATTTACAAACATTAATAAATTAATATATAATGTAATATTCTATACTAATGTAATATTAATATTAACCTAATAATGTAATAAATAAATTTATCTTCTTTTATTTTCTCATTACAATGAGGAAAGGTCATTGCCACAGGATGGCTTACAGACCAAAAGTCTGAAGAGGTACAAAAGGAGTTACAAGAATTAAGGGTGGTTATTAAATTAGCTTAGAGGTATTAAATAAAACAATACAGATGCAACCTGTGGCTCAGAGAGTCTCTGAAATCCTATCTGTTTGAAGTTAGATTCACCAGGGAAAGAAACATATGATTCTTTTTCCATATGTTATAGTTTGGGCAGACTGATAGGAGAAGGTATTGTTCTTAAATACTGTTTATGTCTTCATTCTGTCAAGAAAATTCCTTATTTCTTAAAACTCACTTAACTGCAGGGAAAAAAATAAAAGTAACTGAGACTGATGAAAATAAATGTGAACCCCATAAAATGCAACATTTGTGATGGTTTCTTTTTAAGTTACATTGTTTATTCATTGATTGTAAATGATATGGCACAAATAAATGGGGCATTCTGCTAGTAGAAGTATTTTTTCCCCTTGTAACAGATTTAGTAAATAATGTTCCGCATATTGTGACACCGAAAGTGCTGGTGCTCTTCATGTGTTGTAACATTGTTTCAAAGAATTATACTAAAACATCAAAGGTTGTTTTTCTCAACCCAAATTTTGCACAGATATAAACTGCTATGGTAGATCAACCTCAATATGTGAAGTTATATACATGAATCATTAGAGCTTATTTAGTGGACATGTCTAAACATCAGTTTTCAGGGTGGTCTGTGCTGATAATTTTTTCCCTGTAATTATCCACTGAATTTATTTAAACTTATTTATAATTTGTCAAAATGAAGAATGACACTAGAATCAGCAACTTTATGTTAAACTGTATTCTATTTAATGCCGATGAATGCTGACCATGGAACTATATTTCTTGTGTTTCAAGAAACCATATTTGGATGAGTTTCCCAGAACTTCAGTCTAAAATGGATGTTTAATCTCCCTTCATTCACAGGTACAGAATATAAAGTTTATAGATCAGAGATTACTTTTCCTTTTAATTATGGCTTCTGTGTTGGGCATGACCTATGTTATTATGTGTTCTTAATTGCCTATTTCTCTCTTCAGGCAGAGCAAGACAGGTAAAACCATCTGGAGCCAGGAGAGGATTGTGACTTCATAGTGACCAACTAAGGACCAATAGACAGAAGGTCCCAAAGGCAGCAAGGGATGTCAGAGCATGGAGTGCCAATGGAAGCAGGGCACATGCAAGCAGGTATCAGAGGAAAAAGAAAATTAGTACAGATCAGAAGGTACAACTGAGAATTTTCTTCATCACAGAAAGCTGTTGAAGCCAAGCATGGGATGAATAAATGATCTACTTGCGAAGACACACTGTACATGAAAAGAGTAATAATTTCTGTTTATTTGGTTTCACCTAGGCTAGCCATGTGTTTTCGGTTTTATTCTCTATATTTTATTATCTATAAGATAATTATCGAGTATAAACTGGCCTTAGGAGTTTAAAAAAACTTTTGGTCTTTTTCAGGAGCTCCCTATAAAGATAAGGTCAAGGCAGATTCTTTTCAAAATGCTGGCCTTCTCAGGGAGCCATGAGAGCTTGCTAGAATTCTGCTATGAAATCTCATTTCATTAACATTAGAAGATTCTAATTTTAAAGACATTTTATAGATTTACACAATTTATGGAAATGTACTTTATACTGAGATTTAGAAAAATTATAAAGATAATTTTATAGATCTATAAAATTTACAGACACATCTTCTAGGGGTAAATGGGAAGAGTCTTTTTATTTATTTGGTATCTAATGCTTATGCCAACTACACTTACCAGAAAGAATGAGTTTCAGTTTATATTAAATTTTCTCTGTGTAGAATTTGCACAGTAGGCATTATGTCTATATCTGATTTAATGGCTAAATGCTGAACTGCAAGAACAGAAAATACATAGTCATCCAAATTTCTATTATATTCAAATAAGATTTTATTAAAAAAAATATGCCTATGATTAAGGTTATGATTACTTTTTCTAGAAAAGATATCACTCAGATGGAGAAGAACTAGTATGAACACCACCTGAAAGCTAAACAGATGGGCAACAATAGTCTACACATTCCACTCATAGCAAACATACAGCTCTAAAAATGACAAATGTGTACAGAGTGACCTATATCTCCTGTTCACTGAATGACTGGAACAATTTATGAGTGTAGGTCAACTTTCTAGTTCTAGAGAAAGAAGAGTTTAGATACTCAAGGAATCTTCAAAGTGAATCAGAATCTACAAGGGCAAAATAGGTTAAGAACAGGCAGTATTACTATTTTTAGGCACAAAGGAAATCTAAGAATATTCGTATATATGAATCCCAACAGAGAGAGAACAATGTCAAAAAAATAAGATAAAGAGATGTAACACACAGGTAGAATAAATGTTTTTGGTAGTACGTGAAATGACTAAGATGTACAATGATCAATAAAGCTCTAAAAAAATACTCCCATAACAGTAAAAACTACCCCACAAGTTAGAAGGACAAATAATGTAACAGTTTTCTTCCATAATTTCCATTACTGAAAATGCTATAACAGGGGATAATTTACCTATCACACTGGAGTTGTGTGAATTGTGCTTATTGTTCACAAAGTGCTCTGATATCATAAAGAGATGCCCAAATACTCAGACTGTATTAAAATGCATCTAACAGACTGAACTAACAAAATGGTTTTGAAGGCTCTCAGTTTCAGATGACCAGACTTCCTAGTTTTGGGGTCAGTCTCAGAGTCCAATCATGTATTTATTTGCAGGTTTTTATTCAGGTTTATGTACAATCTACTCATCCTCTTCTGTTTCCATTTCTCTTTTCCTTGAGTTTCCTTAATAGTTCTTTAATTCTGCTGATTCAGGGCCCAGGTCTAACAGAGCAAGTTACCACACAATTACATAATTTCTCCTATCTGTCCACCAGCTTTCTCTCCAATTTGTAACAAAACCAAACCCTTCTGACTTATCAATCTTATTGTAGTTTAGTTTAAGAAAGTAAGGCTAGTCCACCCAAACCACTACCCTGTCTGGCAATGGCCAAAAATGCTTAAGGAAAGTCTAATAACAGGGTAATTGTATGCACAAACTGCCCTAGAAAATTTTTCTAGCTTTTAGCAACTTTCAGTGAGGAGAATCCTGACTCAAACATGAAATACTTGTATCTTACTCATGAAGTAAAAAAAGTAACTGATTGTGATATGATTGCATTGTCTATCTCCATGGATTCACCTCTTTGAAAATACTAACTTGCTGAACAATTTTCACCTGATTTAGCAGAGGAGTATGAAGAGTTAAAGTATTAAGGTTCACAGTGTTAAGATTTTACAAATGTAAAGAAAATCTGCAGCAGAGTAAAGGACACACATTAATGACCCTCATAGGAAAAGACTCTGAAGTGATCTTAATCATTCTCTGCTTCACATGGCTTGTGCTGTGGCCAGAGGAGCCATGGCATAGTTAATTCTTGCCTTTCCACAAGCCTACATAGGAATTCACAACACACTAGTGGGTATTATACAATGTGTTAGATGGAAACTAGAATTACTATGGAGTGACAAAGCAATGACAACCTAGGGAAGACACAGGGTTGCTGCTATGGAAGACAGCAGAGGAAAGAACTGAGCATACTGTAATGGGAAGGATAATGTGGGGAAATGGGGAGGAAGAGAAGACGACATCAGCATTGATAAAAGAAGGGAAGAAAACCAAAATAAAATCTGGTAGTGGCATAAAGGAAAAGGCAAGTGTAATGGAGAAGGCAAGCAGTCTGTACAGTAAGTCAGATCCAGAGATACATATCTCTGTTATTTGAACAAAAGGCCTGCAAATTTAAGTGGAAAAGTATTTAAAAGCTAAATTCTTTGTTAACAGTGTTCTGTCGGAAGGCCTTATCTACTTTGTGATAATTTTTTATAACCAAAAAAACACAAATACAAACTAAAATCACAATCCTTCCCCATTTTCTTGTGCAACGGCTGCCCGCGTAAATGGCTTCCCCAGCATAAACCCTAACTATAGATACATAGCACGGATAATTATAAAAGTTAAAATATCTCTTGGGATCAACTTCCAAACACCTATCAGAATTTTTTGAAATACAAAAATAAAAAATATTCTATTGAAAAAACATTTCTAACATTTCATCATTTTCTTCCATTGATAGAAGAAAGAATAAAAATTCTCACAGAAAAGAAATTCCCAAAATATTTCAGTTAGAAATATAAAAACATAACCATTTTTAATTACTCTAATAAAGTAATTATTCTAATAAATTAGGCCAAAAGGAGATTGGATCAGCAAACTGATTCTAATCTGAAATTGTTATCTTTTAATAGAAAATATATTTTCATTTTTAAAATATCTTATCTTAGGCTTTTAGAAAATAACCTCAAATCTGTATGCCATTAGGGGTACACAAGGAGTTCTAAGACCCTCCAGATACTCTATGCCAATTTTTTTATCAATAAACAGTTCTTTCATTGCATAGAAGTGTTAAGTCTTTTCTTTAAAGAGCACGGTACAAAAATTAACATTTGTAGAAATAAGTACAAAAATTTGCGCTTTTGTTCACATATACGCTACCCTTGTCAAACTTCCGTATTGTACATGTTTACAAAAATGTCAGTCACCTCCTGAACCACTGCTTATCATGGGTAAACAGTGTTTGGACCGAGGAATAGTCTTGGACTGCCAAGGCGAGAGACAACTCAATCTTGTTCCCTAACTGGCTCCCCGGACAGCTCCTGAAAACTGTGTGTCTCCTACATATTGCCAGATCATGCTGGAATGTATTTATTGCCAGCTTTCAGTACCACAGACAATCTGGAAAGCTCAATGTCAAAGAGGAGGCAAGAAATATCGCACACTTTAAAAGGTAGAATTTGCAAAGAAACTCCTTGATGGGCATTGCTTGTCAAAGGCATGAAGTGTTTGCAGCTGAAATAAAAGCACAGCCCCTCTGACCTGACACACAAAAAAACTACGCATGTTACTGTGCTTTTTCTAAAGCATTCAGAAAAACAAGCTAAGAAATGGACAATCAAGTACTAGAAAAAGCAGCTTGAAAGAAGGGATATGTAACCTGTCTCTCAAGAATCATACTTCACTATCATTATTGTAGGAGGTCTTGTCCCTTAGATGTGGACAGAACTACTGACATTGTGCAGTACTTACTAGCTGTCCTGGTTTGAGTGAGAACAGAACTAATTTAGTTCAGTTCTAACTAACGGCACTTTCTGAAGATAGCAGCCTGTTTTCCCAGACAGTGTCTGCTGCTAGCAGGGATAACACCCCATGGTTAGAGTCACTACCAAGGATTGGTGTGCAGACCAAGGCCAATGCTGGATCTTGTGTACCACATTGGGCGGTGCAGGAAAGTGAAAGATGACACCTGCAGGGAGAAGTGGACAGGGCAGGTGACCCCAAACTGACCAACAAGGTATTCCAGCCCATAGACGTCATATTGGGTATAAAGCTGAGGGAGCTGGAGGGTCTACAGCTTGCTCGCTCACTCTCTCTGGGGGCTCCCAGGCTCTTCTCCCCTCTTGGACCACTTTGCCAGCTTTGCTTGGCTTGGCTCAGGTCCTC